>CAUYSK010127642.1:0-11421 GCA_963575035.1 Avahi laniger
GTACAAGTGGAGTCCATTCTTTCGATCTTGTGGTATCTCACTTCAGATAATGGGCTTAAGTTTAATTCAGGAAAGTATAAGAGGTTGATGTATAATAGTTGTACATATTTTTGGAGTACATGTGATATTTTGATACCTATACACAATGTGTAATAATAAAGTCAAATCAGAGTAATTGGGATATCCATCATCTTATTTTTTTCTTTGATTAGTTTTTAAGATGTCTTCTAGGACTCTAAATAGATGCTATAGTATAGACACAAAGTGAAGATCTTCTAGGAATACAGTTTTAACAGGAAAAAAAGAGAAAGAAAACAATGTTTGACTGAAGTTGGAATTTCTGACACAAAAAAAGTTCATAGAGTTGACCTAGACATAATAGTTGCTTCCAGTGATACACTGTGCTTAGCTGTTTTTATTTTATTTTATTTTATTTTTTTAAAATATGAAAATCTTCCTAAATACCCAGCAGTCTCCAAGAGCGTGTAGCACAGGCACTGAATCTAGCATTAGTGACGAGTTAATGCGATCCTCTCTGGAAGCTTGCCATCTGGGAAATTTAGGAGCCTGCTGCTCTGGAGGTTTGCCTTTCCATCCACAAGACGCAGGTTTTGATTCTCACTCTTAGTCTGTGGCCAGAACTTGGATCTACCCCAACTAAATTTTTAATTTTTCTCTGCACCCACTGAGACAAAACCAGGATGTTCGGCTCCCATGGTGAAATTATCTGGAAGAATTTCAAGGTGATAATGCTTTCACATCGGAAGCACAGAATATCTAGAAATATCATAAAGCATGAGTGAAATGGGGGGTTGGATCAGGCATCAAGACAGGACCAGGGACCCAAGGCCGTCATTTCATTTAAAATCAGATGATCATGTCTGAATGCAGATTGGAACAGGGCAATCCAAAAGCTGATTTGGCAGGAAGAAAACAGTGTGATCCTGTCTCAAGTATTTAAATCTGTGAGGGATGAGAGATGAATTGGACATGGCATAGTTATTTTATTTAGGAGACGTTGCAGAATGTCGAGGCAAGTCTGATCTTGTTACGATTTCCCTATGTCATTTTTCCAGCTGATAATTTTCCTCATTAAAATCATCACTGTGATTACATATCTGTTCTCTGAGATTCTAAATTTTGGTCACTTGACCTCTACAGAGAAGGATGCTTAGAAAATGCAGCTGATTTTTTAAAAGCAACTCAGTATTTTATTCATTTGGTGACTTGCAGGTTTAACCTTATTCTAGTTCTGAATGCTTACAAATATGTTTGCTAATATGCTAGCTTTAAAAATGTGATTAAAAATTCGATGATGATATAAAAATTAATAAAGAAACAAACATACAGGCAATCTGACATTCATGAAATCTGCCTCATGCTCATTCTAATACCCTGTTGCTCCATGTTCGCCTGACTGCAGCAAGCCTGGAAAACACTCAAGGTCCAGGAGAGAAACAAGATAGCTGGTGCCATGCAAAGGGAAAGCCATTTATTTGGCGATGACCTGGGAGGTTTATTTCTAGGGACTGCTCAGGGTATGTCCTTGGAGAAGAAAAACAGCACAACCCAGTAGATACATAGTACATACTGTCTCTCCTCGAAATCTTCCAAAGACATTCACATTGGGAATTTCATTCTAATTGGTCATTGTTGGATCTATCTATCTATACACACACACACACGTATATATATATCCAACTATATATATATATATATATATTTCATTTACTTTTACAAAGAACATCGGGAAATTTGGGGGAAAATGGATACTGTTAAAATAATTTGAATAGAAGAGAAGAACTTCCTTCCCTTTTTTCAATGACTTTCTCACTCAATCATATTGTAATGTATTAGGGTTTTTCCAGAGCAACTTAGAGAAACTGAGAGACTAAGAAATCCCAGGATCTGCCCTCTGCAAGCTGGAGACTTAGGAAAGCTGATGGTGTAAATTCTAAATTGAATCCGATGGCCTGAGAACTAGGTGTACCCACAGTGTAAGTTTCAGTCCAAGGGCAGAAGACATCAGTCATACCTCAGCTCAAGCAGTCAGGCAGAGAGAGAGAATTCATCCTTCTTCCGCCACTGTGTTCTATTTGGGCTGTTGTTCCTCAATGGATTGGATGATGTCCAGCTGAATTGGGGGCTGGGGGAACCTGCCTTTCTCAATCCACCAACCACGTGTTAATTTCTTCTAGAAACACTCTCACAGACACATCCAGAAATAGTGTTTAAGCAGCTATCTGGGCATCCTGTGGCCCAGTCAAATTGACACATAAAATTCACTATCACAGAGGTTTTAGAAGAGATTTTATCTAACCTTATTTTCAATTTAATCTTAGATTTGTTCCCAAGAGGTATTAGCAATTCAATAGACATAAGGGGCCATCCATTTAACAGAGAATACCCCTCCTTTCTGTTTACACTATGGATTAGTAGTTCTCAATTTTTTTTTTCCTTCAGTAGCAAGATGAGGGCTGATGTAGTCCATGATTAAAAGGAGCTACGAACATTGCACATGAGGGTGGAGGGTCCAGAGGAAGCAGACAAGCTGTTTCTCCCCCATTCTTATGCTGCTTACGAATGCACATGGGAACACAACTGAGTGAGAAGCTGCTAAAATTTATTATATTTTTTATAGTGAATGAATGTTAAACAACAGAATTTTCATTATTACTAGAAATAAATTAATTTAGTCAGACTTCACCATTTATCATAACACAAATCTGTCTTAAAACTACAGCTAGGATCCACTGGATACTCTTAATTATTATAAATTCATAGTTCAACACAACCAGTATGAAAAGAAGTTTAGCACAGTGGGATTGAAGTTGTGCTTCAAAACTCTTGAGGACCAGGGCCACACGTGTCCCAAATGCATAACCTCTAGTGCTGTACCTGGGTATCACTCTCTTCCAGGCAGACCTGCAGTTATTTTATGTTCCATTATAAGATCTTCAAAGACGTACCTACTAGCTAGCTTTATGAATTTGGTGAGTTTTTTAATATGTTTAGCCTTAGTTTCCTGGTCTGAAAGTGGGGTGCTTGTATCTTCTCTAGAGGAATTTTTTTTAGCAATAAAGGAGTTTATCCATGTAAAGTGCTTAGCATAGTTCCTAGCATAACTAGTTTTATTTTTGGCCTAGCACATTTTTCATTATTTGTTCCTGGGCATGATGTATATGATATGATTGATGAAGAATGATTTGAAGGAATTAGACCAGAATTCTGGAAGAGAGACAACTAAAATGTACTGAGCATCTATTACGTGCCAACACTTGTGCTAGCTTACTTTACAGGTGTCATAAATTTGAGCCCTCACCATAACTCTCTCTAAAAAATTTACTTTTTCCTATTTTATAGTGAAGACATTAAGGCCCAGGGAGGTGAAATAACAGGCTGAGTTAGGATATAGCAAAGGTGGAATTTGAATCCAGATTTGTCCCATCTCTTTGTGTGTGTGTTTGTGTATGTGTATTTTATTTTTATTTAAAAAAATATAGGGGTAAAAGTGTTTTCTGTTACATGGTTGAATCGTATCATGTTGAAGTCAGAGATTTCAGTGTACCTGTCACCAGAATAGTGTACACTGTACTTAATAGTTAGATTTTTAATCCTCATCCCCCTCCCTCAACCTCCCCTTCTTAATTTCCAATGTCTGTTACACCTCTTTATGACTATATATACCCCTCATTTAATTCCCACTTATAAGTGAGAATATGTGGTATTTGTTATTCCATTCCTGAGATACTTCACTTAGGGTATGTTCCCCAGTTCCATCCAAGTTGGTGCAAAAGACATTATTTCATTCCTTTTATGGCTGAGTAGTACTCCATGGTATATATATATACCACATTTTCTTTATCCACTCATCAGTTGGTGGGCACTTAGATTGGTTGCATATCTTTACACTTATAAATTGTGCTGTGATAAATATTTGGGTGCAGGTGTGTTTTTGATACATTCACTTCTTTTGTTTTGGGTAGATATCCAGAAGTGGGATTGCTGGATGTAATGACAGGCTTACTTTTAGTTCTTTCAGGAATCTCCATACTGTTTTCCATAGTGGTTGCACTAATTTACATTCCCATCAAGAGTATATAAGTATTCCATTTTCACCACATCTGTACCAACATATATTGTTTTTTGGCTTTCTAGCAATGGCAATTTTGATGGGGTAAGGTGGTATCACATTGTGGTTTTAATTTGCATTTCCCTGATAATTAGTGATGTTGAGAATTTTTTCATATATTTGTTGGTCATTGGTCTATTGTCTTATGAGAAAAATCTGTTCATGTCTTTTGCCCACTTTATAATGGTTTTTTTTTTTCTTGTGATTTGTTTGAGTTCTTTTTAGATTCTGGATATTAGCCCTTTGCTGGACATATAGTTTGCAAATATTTTCTATCATTCTACAGGTTTTCTATTTACTCTGTTGATTATTTCCTTTGCTCTGCAGAAACTTTTTAGTTTAATTAAGTCTTATTTTTGTTGTTGTTGTATTTTCTTTTGGGGTCTTACTCATAATTCTTTGCCTAGGCCAATGAAAAAAAGAATTTTTCTATATTTCTTTTCCTAGAATTTTTATGGTTTCATGCCTTACATTTAAGTCTTTAATCCTTCTTGAGTTAATTTTTGTATATGGTGAGAGATAGGGATCCAGTTACATTCTTCTACATGCAGTTATCCAGTTTTCCCAGTACCATTTATTGAATAGAGCATCTTTTACCCAGTGCATACTTTTGTCTGCTTTGTTGAAAATTAGTTGATTGTGGCTACATGGTTTCATTTCTGAAATCTCTACTCTGTTCCATTGGTCTATGTGTCTACCTTTATAACAATACCATGCTGTTTTGGTTACTATCACTCTGTAGTATAATTTGAAGTCAAATAATGTGCTGCCTCCAGATTTGTTCTTTTTGCTCAGAATTGCTTTGGCTATTCAGGCTCATTTTTGGTTCTATACAAAGTTTAGGATTATTTTTTCTAGATCTATGAAAAATGATATTGGCATTTTGATGGGAACTGTATTGAATCTATAAATCTGTAAATCTCTAAATCACTTTGGGCAGTATGGACATTTTAGCAATGTTGACTCTTTCAATAGATGAACATGGGATATTTTCCCATTTGTTTGTGTCATCTATGATTTCTTTCATCAATGTCTTGTAGTTCTCCTTGTAGAGATTTTTCACCTCTTTGGTTAAGTATATTCCTAGATATTTTAGTTTTCTTTGCAACTATTGTAAATGGTATTGAGTTCTTGATTTGACTGTCAGCTTAACTGTTATTAGTATATAGAAATGCTATTGATTTGCATACATTAATTTTGTAACCTGAGACTTTACTGACTTTATTTATCAATTCTAGGAGTCTTTTGGCGGAATCTTTAGGATTTTCTAGATACAAGATCATATCATCAACAAATAGGCATAGTTTGATCTCCTTTTTCCTTATTAAGATGCCCTTTCTTTCTTTCTTTTGCCTGATTGCTCCAGCTAGGACTTTCAGCACTATATTGAATAGAAGTAGTGAAAGTGGGCACCTTTGTCTTATTCCAGTTTGTGAGAACATGCTTTCGACTTTTTGCCATTCATGATGGTATTGGCAGTGGGTTTGTAATATGTGGTTTTTATTTTTCTGAGGATATTTCTTCTATGCCTAGTTTATTGAGGGTTTTTATCATGAAGGGGTGCTAAATTTTATCAAATGCTTTTTCTGTATTGATTGAGATGATCATGTGGTATTTGTTTTTAATTCTTTTTATGTGGTGAATCATATGTATTGATTTACATGTATTGAACCATCCTTTCATCCCTGGGATGAAATCCACTTGATCATATTGAATTATCCTTTTGATGTACTGTTGAATTCAGTTTGCTAGTATTTTGTTGAGAATTTTTGCATAAAGGATATTTGTCTCAAAGCCTGTGCTCTTGTCACCACTGTCAGAAAATGAAGCTATTTCAGACTGACTATTCCAAGAACCCTTCTGGCAATACACAGATGGGTTGCTCTTATGAACTGAATGGTTGAGTCATCTTACAATTCATATATTGAAATTCTAGCCCCCAAAATAATAGTATTAGGAGGTGGGGCCCTTGGGAGGTAACTAGGTTTTGAGCCCTTGTGAATGAGATTTAGTGGGCTTATAGTGCCCTTATGAGAAGAGACATGGGGGAGGTGATTTTTCTCTGGGCCATATGTGATGTTAATTTTATGTGTCAACTTGACTGGAATTAAGGAATACCTAGAGAACTGGTGAAACATTATTTCTGGGTGTGTCTGTCAGGGTGTTTTCAGAGGAGATTGGTATGTGATTTGGTGGATTGGATGAGAAAGACCAGCTCTCAATGTCAGCAGGTACCATCCAATCGGCTGGGGTCCAGATAGAACAAAAAAGGTAAAGGAAAGACAATTTTCTCTCTCCCTCCTGAAGCTGGGATACTCCTTTACTCCTTCAATATCAGAACTCCAGGCTCTCTGATGCTTGGACTCCAGGACTTAAACCAGTGGCTCCCTGTGTTCTCAAGCCTTTGGCCTTGAACTGAGAATTACACTATTATCTTTCTTGGTTTTGAGACTTTTGAACTTGTACTGGGCTAAGCCACCAGCATGCCAGGGTGTCCAAGCTTGCCAATGGCATGAGCCAATTCACTTAATAAATTCCCTCTCATCGCTGTGTATTTGGAGAACCCTGACTAATACAACATGTGAGGATACAATGAGAAGATGGTTTTCTGCCAACCAGAAAGAGGGCACTTACCAGATATCAGATCTGCTGTTACCTTGATCTTCAACTTTCACCCTTTAGAACTTGGAAAAATAAATATTTGTTGTTTAAATCACCTGGCACCTGGTCCATAGTGTCCTTTTATAGCATCCCTAACCAAGACAGCTGCCCTAAGAAAGGGATTATTATTATTATTATTATTATTATTTTTACTCCAGAATTACACTAGTAAGAGATAACAAAAAACTCTCTTATGTCACAGAAGGGGATTCAAATTGCATTCTCCATGAAATATATACATATATACAGATAGATTTTAAAAACTGCCTAATCTTTGAAACGGAAGTGCTAAGAAAAAAATTAGCTCCCAGTGCACACCGAAATGGCATTAAAGCTGCAAATCAGAGTATTGGCCAAGGGGCCCCCAACACACCAGAGGTGACTTAAAATAGTTCACATAAATCAGCAGGCCATGCTAACTGAGGATTCTGAGTACATCACACGGGAGAAAGGAAACTCTTAAGTCCTCCTCCATCCCCATCCCTCAATCTATAAAGGACCTTGATTAAGTGTGAATAAAGGGGCAGTATGACTGTTAATGAAATATAAACAAAGTCACTATTTTTATTCTGTTTTAGGAAGGTGTGTTTGGACTGACAAGCTCAAATCCCAAGCCCAATCCTTGCCCTCTCCTCACTGAAGGCTCAAGAAATGAAAAGATGGCTTTGTTGACATGTCAACCTCTGCCCCTTCCTTGGCAGCTGGTTCAAGAAGGAAATGAGGGATGGTGTGTACACCTAGTGTAAACACTCTGGTTCCCGTGAGTTCCTAGGGCTAGCAGTTAATGTATTTCTAACTTTAAAGTAGACTTAGTCACCATATTTCAAATGATCCAGATTGCAATACCTATAAAACCTCCATCTCGTTACCTCTTCATCTCCTCTCTCGTTACCTTCCTGTAGTATATTTTTACTCCATACATGATTTAAGGAACATTTCTGATCACTACCATTTTCTGTCTAGGGAATTTGTCAAGTGAATTGGGAGTCACATTTATTCCACAGAAGTAATTGAGGGGGAGTGGAGAGAGCCATAGATTTCTCACTTTCTCACTCCATGCTCTGGGTATTATATAATAATGAGATACTGCTCAGTTAGGTTTGATCAAATCACATAAAATCTTCCATGCTAAATTTCAGAATCCAGGAATGCTTTTAATTTTTAATGTGCCAGGAAAAGATTCTGTGGTTTGGTTGGTTTTGTAATTTTGATTTTACATTTCTAATTTTTACTGCTTTGTGAGTATTAATTAAAATCATTCATTCTTATTACAAATAAAAATTAGAAAAGGGCCAAACAGAATGCTGAGAATGCTGACTTAAAGACTAGGAGGCAAGACTCTAGCCCTTTGTATATTATAGAAAATTGCTAATTTCCATAAGAACTTTAATTATTTTCTCTATAGTCATCCAAAGAGATTAAAACTAGGTAAAATAAAGTTCATTCAGGCAACCTTGTTATTGTGTTAATAACTCGATTAAAACTAATATGAAACAAGGACCTAGCTTTTAACTTACTGACTGTAAGATTTAATTTTTCTTTCTGAAAGCTATCATATTTAAGATTCAGGTCTAACATACTTTTGTGACAGGAAAATTAAGGATGTGGAAAACCGCCATAATTTTCTTCTTAGTTTTTAAAAGACCACTATAACTCAGAAAGCATCCACTTTATATTCTAGTACAATGCTAATGGCTTATAGTTTCAGAGATTAAGAATGGTTAGGAAAAATATTACTCACAGTTCTCCATTTGTGTGTCAAGGGAGACAGGAAAATAAATTTATTCTAAAATAAGCAAACTTACTTTCATCTTTTCTCCATACGCCTTAGTCTTGTAACATTTGCTTTAGACTAAAGAACGCTGTGTCACCAAATTGCTTACATCTTAAAACATTAAAATATTCTCTTTGGACTCACGAAAGACTGCAAAGTGTAAAATGCTTACTTATCGCTATTACATTGTAGCATGAGAATTAACATGAAACAACTTGGTGGGGGAGGGGAGACAGGGCTGGTGTTCGGACCACTTCTCTTTACATCTATACACACTGCCCGATGATGTCATCCAGCTTCATGGCTTTAAATGCCATCTATATGATGACAACTCTCAAATTAATATCTCCAGCCCAGACCTTTTCCTTGAAATCCAGACTCATATATCCAGCTGCCTACTCGACATCATCACTGGGATAACTAATAGGCATATCGAATTTAACATGTTGAAACTGATTTCATCCTTTAAACTTGTTCCTTCGCAACCTTTTCCATCTCAGCAAGTGGGAACTCTAGCTCTCCAACTGCTCAGATCAAAAATCTTCGGGGCTTCCTTCATTTGCTCTCTTCCTTCTCTCATTCCCCGCATTCAATTTAGCATAAAATTTTGATGGTCATATTTTAAGAGTAAATTCAAAACCCATCAACATCTCACCACCTCCATTGCTGCCACCTTGGTCCATGCCTCCATCATCACCTTTGTGCATTACTACAAAACCATCTTACCTGTGTGCTCGACTTTCACTCTTGCCTCAAGGGTCTATTCTCAAAAATAAAGCTAATTTTCTTCTCTGAAATCAGGTCAGTTCTCTGATCAGAACTCCCTAATGTTTTCCCATATATTAATAAACTAGAGAAAACAAGAAAGTGATTTCAACTATCCATAAGGTGCAATACAGTTGAATCTCTTCCTCCTCAACCACATTGGCTTCTTTGCCGTCCCTTATACATGCTGAACGCAGCCTAGTGAAGAAACTTTCACCTGAATAGACACATATTAGACAGTTAGTGAATGCTTTTTGAGTGAATGAATGAAAGAAGTAAGAAAGAGATGTCAGAAAAGCCTTTAGAATATTTTCATTGTTCCTAGGCTACTTAGATGTTCTTGACTGGTAGTCTTTACTTTGGATATTTCTGATATTAGAGTGTACAGATCGAATTTTATGATACTTTCAATCAATATTTATTTAATGACTACCATACACCAGGGATTATTTGTAATATCCCCCAGAAATACAAAGTCACATCTCATGTGCTTAGTTGTCTCAGGGACCAGTAAAATTATATCAGTCTTCTATTTGTTTTTTCTTCATAACTGATACATAAGTTAAGTGCTTGCTCTATACTTGATTATGTGTCTAGCACAAACTTGTATAAAATAGAGGTGGAATTAGAAACTCACGGCTTGGTGTACCAAATCTTGTTTTGTTTGTCTCTCAGTGTGACTTGTTTATCAAGATTTAAAACTGAGAGTTGGGGATGGGAGAGGGTTGTGCAAAAATAAGTATCTCCATTTTCTTTTGAAAAATCAGCAGATCTGGCAATCATGGGCCTGCTTTGCAGCATTCTGTTGCAAATAAGTAGCAGCTGCCTACCTGAAAAGTGGGTTACCTGCTCCAGATTGTCAAAGAGGCTTACAACTCAAAAGGAAAGAAGGAAACATTATAAAATAGAAATTTTTCATTTGAATAGCCTATTGTATTTTAGAAAGCTTCACATATTATGTTTCATGGTATCCTAAAGATATTCTTTTGGAGCAAATGATGTTTTCTCCAATTTTACAGCTAAAGGAGATAGTCTGAAAGAGTTTAATAATTTGGTTTAATGACTCAGCTTGTAAGAAGCCATCATTATCATCTTCTTCATCACCATCATAAGTTACATTTATTGAATGCTTACTATGGGCCAAGCACTGTCTTAAGTTTCTTTTATATGTAGATGCATTTAATTTTACCAAAAACTTTGAAAAAGTCACTATTATTATTTTTATTTTCCAGTGAGAAAATGAGTGACTGATAAGGGCAGTAACTTGTCCAATTTTCAAAACAGGCAGCAATATAGTCAGGATTTAAACTCAGATAGTCAAATATAGAATCCAATTTTTTAACATCTGGGTTATAGTGCCAGGATCAACCAGGAGTAAAGTCTAGGTATGTCTAATTCCAAAGACACCATACTGCCCACTCATTATAAACCATGGAGGGCAGAGAGTGAGCTGGTGACACAAATGTAGACCCCCTTAAACACTAGTGGAGAAAAGAGGCTCATGGAGGCCATGGAGAGGCTCTTCTCAAGGCTGTGAATCCTCGTAGGGGCATTCTACCCATGCCTTCTTGGTGCCTTGCCCACGCAGTCTGCATTGGGAGGCTATTGCAGTATAGATAAAGTATCTTTTTATGGAAACTCAATCAATTAAAATGCATTTTTTTCCACTTCTGAATTCCTCCCTAGTGCCTACTGCTATGCCTGGTACGCTGTAGATATCTGCTTAAAGAATGATATCTGTACTGACTTGAAAATTTACTGACTTTTCCAAAATTTCCCCAAATTTCTTGATTTATTTTACCATATCAAATGCTATTAAAAGTAAACACAAAAGAAAAAGTAAATGTCATAGTCCAAGTAAAGATGAAATCAGTGTTAGTTGACTGTAGCTACTCATACCTCTGGTAAGAAATGATAGGCTTCAAGTCCTCCCTTGGAATGGGTGTGTCTGGTATCAGACACACTGTTAATGACATCTCTCAGACCATGGCTTGGCCACAGTGAGTCGTCATTTCTGGTGTTCTGAAGGAAGTTATTGAAGTCTCACTGGGTGTCAACGCATCATTTTTGCAAGCCAGGTGGGTAACAT
>CAUYSK010127649.1:0-18558 GCA_963575035.1 Avahi laniger
CTGATCCCTTTAATTTTTCCCTTTCTCTAGGCTTAGCAAGAAGACGGCAGCGAGACTCATAGTTGGCCAGCTTAGAGACTTATTTCTCTCTTCTTCCCTTCTTTTTCCTATATAAGAACCCCTGAGAACTTTTGCTTCATATGACTCTGCCTTGCTAGTATCAGGCTTTAGTAGTTTTTATTCTTTACTCTTTAGGTAGCTGTTGGTGGGAAGGTCTTTCTTACTAAATCTTTCTCGAACTGGAATCAAGCCTATGTAATGAAGCTTCCATAAAATTCCAACAGGACGGTGTTTGTAGAGCTTCTGGGTTAGTGAACCTGTGTGGTTGCTGGGAGGGTGGTCTGCCTGGAGAGAACATAGAAGCTCCCTGTGTCTTCCCATACCTTCCCCCGACCCCCTTCTCTTCATAGAGAAATCCCTATGTATCTCTTCCATCTGGCTGTTCCTGAGTTGGATCCTTTTATAATAAACAGGTAATAGTAAGTAAAGTGCTTTCCTGAATTCCACGAGCTACTCCAGCAAATGATCTAACCCAAGAAGGGGGTCGTGGGAACCTCTGATTTATAGACTGTCAGTCAGAATCACAAGTGACAACGTACTTGTGATTGATATCTGAAGTGAAGGGCAGTCTTATGTTGACTAAGCTCTTGACCTATGCATGGGGTCTGCGCTACCCAGATGGGTAGTGTCAGAACTGAATTGAATTACGGCGTTGGTACAGAAGTGGAAAAACCCACACGCATCTGATGTCAGAAATGAAGTGTTCTGAAGTATTGAGTGTTGTGAAAATACAGGAGAACTGTTTTTCTTATTTACATGGCAATCTTTACTCCTCCAGAGATATAGGTTTTCCTATCATGTTTTTGCCCATAGAACTTTTTATCAAAGAGTCAAGAGAAATGAGGATTGTTTTGGAATTGAAGACTTAAAATTTTAAATGTTACGAAATATGACTATTCGTGAAAAGAGATTAATTGGTCTATTGTTATTTAGGAACACTGCCTCATGGGGATCAAAGGAACTGTGAAGCGCAGCACGGACGGGGACTTCATTCATGCTAATGTTGACATTGACTTAATTATCACAGAAGAACCTGAAATTGGCAATATAGAAAAACCTGTAGAAATTTTTCATATAATTGAGCATTTTTGTCTTGGGAGAAGACGCCTTCATCTATTTGGAAGAGATAGTACAATTAGACCAGGTAGGACCTCAGTTTGAAAAAAACCACTTCTTGATTTCTTGGAATATGAGTGTCAAGAAACAGGACACACTGCTATATAAAATTAAATTCCTATGTATTTGATTCTTGATTCTTTTTTTTTTTAGCTATACTTCAAATATGAGCAGTTCTAGGTTCACAGCAAAATTGAGAGGAAGGTACAGAGATTTCCTATATACCCCTGTGCCCACACGCTCATAGCCTGCCTCCCCCAGGTATCAATCTCCCCTACTGTAACGGTATATTTGGTACAATATGATGAACTAGCGCTGACTCGTCATAATCACCCAGAGTCTGTAGCGTACATTAGGAGTCACTCTTGGTGGTGTACGTTCTCTGAATTTAGACAAATGTAAAATGACATTATAGTGTCATTCTAAGTAGTTTCACTGCCCTAAAAATCCCCTGTGCTCCACTTACTTGTCCCTTCCTCCCCTCACCCCCTGGCAACCACTCGATCTTTTTGCTGATTCCATAATGTTCCCTTTTCCAGAATGTCATGTAGTTGGAATCATACAGTGTGTATATATATATATATAGCCTTTTCAGATTGGCTTCTTTCGTTTAGTAATATGTGTGTCTTTTCATGGCTTGATAGCTCGTTTCCTTTTAGTGCTGAATAGTATCCCATTGTCTGGATGTACCACCATTTATTTATCTATTTACCTACTGAAGGGCATCTTGGTTGCTTTCAAGTTGCCAACGTGCCTGTACCATTTTGCATTTCCATCTGCAATGAGAGTTCCTGTAGCTCCACACCCTCACTAGCATTTGGTGGTGGTAGTGTTCTGGAGTTTGGCCATTGTAATATGTGTGTAGTGATAATCATGTTGTTTTAGTTTGCATTTCCCTGATGGCATATGATGTGAGCATATTTTTATATGCTTATTGCAACATGTATGTCTTCTTTGGTGAGGTGTCTGTTAAGGTCTTTGGCCCCTTTTTATTAGATTGTTTTCTTACTGAGATTTAAGAGTTCTTTGTGTATTTTGGATAGCAGTCCTTTATCAGATATGTTTATTTGCCAGTACTTCATCCCAGTTCGTGGTTGTCTTCCCATTCTCTTAGTAAATAAGGAACAGATTTTTCTCTTCCATCATTAACCCGTCCTGCCCCAAAATAGCCTCTGAATATGGGAACAGTCTCCAGTGGCAACTGCTGTTTTAAGGAAGCAAAAGACTTAAGAAAAAAACAAAACTATTTGAAGAGCAAATGCAAACGTCAGATGGTAATCTTTTAATAATTGAAAAGTTAATATAACAACATTTAGGAAAGTTTTGAAGGGGAAAAAATAGTCAATCTCGTTACCTCCAAGAATTATTTTAATTTTTTACATAATACCTTCTATTCCTGTGTGCATACAAATTTTTATATAAATGTAGTCATCATTTTGTATTTTTCCATCAATATTATATCAAATATTTTCTATATTTTAAATAATTATAATCATTTTAATGGCTTTATAACATCATTTTAATGATCTTTATTAATTTTTTAAATGAGTAGAAGAACCTAGGAGAGAGTGGATAATTGTGAAGTGTAGTTATAGATATAAGCATAAGAAGCAACTAAAAGAGATTTTGCTCCACACCAATTTTTGTTTATAATTTAATTTTCAGTGGGGTTCTTCTTCATCCAATTATCTGTGGTCGCTCTACCCACCGTAGGTTATACATTATATCTTTTAAAGAGGATATATTCTATTTTTATCTGTATCAGTTAAACAAAATCTTAGGGGCATGCATTTAATTTTTTACTTATAAACTACCATCTGATGCTTTATTCTTGCCTGTTGCAAAAATTATTTAAGTATTGTTTATAGTAAGACAAAATTAGGAAGAAAAATTGGGGGTTAACCTCATTAATAATAGTAGGGGCAATTGAGAGAGTCTGCTCAGGAGGCCTTAATTTATTTGGGTTACACCCTCAAATAGGCCTCTTCCTCAAGGAGGTAATCTACGTTATTTCACATATACCTCAGGAAGACCATTTACCATTGCTTTAAAATAGAAGTTTAAAGATAGCTGTGTGAGTCAAACATGTTCTGAAGCCAGTCTATTTTAAATTTACATTCATAGTAATACTTTTAGAACTTGTGCAAAACACAAATGTTGTAGTGAAGAATTTTGGGGGAAAGGGCTTCTGTAGCCAGTTTACTCTGCAAAGATTTGCATGTTTTGTTTACATAAGAGGCAGTATGACAGGGGAGAGGCAGTATTAGTTATTTTTATTATATCTTTAAATTTTCTGTTTCTTACTCCTTGTTTGTATGTCGTGTTTCACAACACCATACAAATGCCAAGAAACAAACTAGAAGGGAGAAAGTAAAAATCTCATAGATTAAATAGTCGCTGAGACTACATGATATAGGTGTGGAATGTGCTCATTGATACTAGTACATAGATAAAAAGCACAGTGTGATTTATCTTTTATTTTTTTTCTTCAAATGTTATAAGACTTATGTATTCATGTACTGTTAGATACTGAAGATTTCTTAAAACAGTGAACCAAGTATTATACAAAAATGGCTACCATGTTTTAGAATGTTTTCCTAGTAGAATGTTTTTTAATTTTATGGTATTTTATATGATGCATCTAATATTCTAAGAAATAACCTTGAGGATGATGCAGCAGAGATATTGTATACCTAATTTTACAGGTAAAGAACCAATTATTAAAGATTATTGGACCTGTCCTAAAGGATCTCATGTTTCTTGTAACACTCCAGAGGCATATTTCCAGGGTCCTTCCCAAAGGATGTGTTAGTTACAAGAATCACGACACCCAAGGAATTCCAAAGCATGGTGTCTCTGTTGGATATTTATAATTTGTAGTTCCTCCTATTCCAGATAACAGTTTAATCAATCAGAAAATATCCTTATTATAAGCAAAGTTATCTAGCAATATAATTAACAAAAATACCTTTTTACCTATAGAAATATAACATGCATTGGAAATTCTGAGAAGAGAAATAATCTTCATTTCATGTAAAAAGTATATTTGAATTGGATGCTGAAGGGTGAGATTTTTAACAGGTTGGCTGGACAGAAAAGAAAATAATATGGGCACAAAAGTTGAGGTTAGCAGGAAGCAGTCACTGTAGTAGTTCATTTTTTTACCTAAACAAAGGTTCATGGAAAGCGTTAATGAGAAATGTGATTGGAAAGTGAGTTCAAGATCGTAGAGTCCATAGTTATGAATTTGCGCTTTGCGTAAAGTCCTAGAATGTTTTTGAGCAGGGAAGTGACATGTTTTAAGCTTCGCTTTAGACTTTTCACTTTCAGAGAGAAGAGAAACTAGAGGTTGTGAGATCATGACAGTATATATGTGTGTCTGTTACGTGTGTGTGGTGTGGTAGGGGCTGGCTTCGTAGAAAAATAAGGGTTTAAATTTGAGGGTGGCAGTTGAAATGAAAAGATGGGAATGATTAGGGGCAACATGGCAGTGGTTGAGTTTCTAGGACATATCGACTGAGAATATTTTGTGGTTGGGAAGAATAGAGCAAAAGTTGGTTCCAAGATTTTAACTAGAAAATTATGGTACCATTTCCATAAGTAGAAAGATTATATATAATTTAATAAATTTTCACTGAGCCCAAACTCCATGTAATGAATGTGTAATATTTTTTTCTAAGTACTAGTCTCACAAAAGATATTAAGAGAACGTGGATGGGGACAATGAGGAGGATATATTACAGAAGTTACAATCTAGGAGGAGAAATAAGATATGTACATTGACATCTTTAGAATATGACCATGATTAAGTGCCATGCATTCTGTAAAAGAGATCAGTATTGGATGAGTGATAGGGACATCTTTAAGAATGCATTGGGGATTTGAACTAGTCCCTACAGGATCTAAGATAAGAGAGAATTGCAAATAAAAAGATAAAATATTTTTTCCTCCCTTTCAGGTTGGCTCACAGTGGGACCAACACTTACAAATAGCAACTACAATGCAGAAACATACGCGTCCTACTTCACTGCCCCGAACTCCTACTTGACTGGGTGTACAGAAGAAATTGAGAGACTTCGACCCAAATCACCTCCTCCCAAATCTAAATCCGATCGGGGAGGTGGAGCCCCCAGAGGTGGAGGAAGAGGTGGGACTTCTGCTGGCCGGGGACGAGAAAGAAATCGATCTAACTTCCGAGGAGAAAGAGGTGGTTTTAGAGGGGGCCGTGGAGGAGCACACAGAGGTGGCTTTCCACCTCGGTAATTTTTGAAGATGTTGATCCTGTTAATGCCCTTCTAACCTTCTTTATTGTAGTTTGCATTTCAAGTGGGGAACTTACTTTAGAGCACAATTCAAGCTTGCACCTTTGCTTGGGTTTCTCTGAACTGCAGCAATATCTTAGTCAGCCTCCCTCACACTTGTCACACACACTGTCTGGTTTTGTTCAGGGTAAATGAGTATTCTGCCTTTTGTCACGTGCATGAGCAGAATGGAACACAAGTAACTAACTTCATCTTCAGAGACTGAATCCGTTCTGATAGATTCCAGCTAGTTACAAAGGTTTTGTTTTTTAGAAGTAGTCGAACAGTGAACAAGATCCAATCTGTGGTATCATGCTAGTGCCCGCAGGATTGGTGACGCACATCCTGCCGCTGCTGTCGTAGCAAATGGGGAGCTGCTGGGGAGCCTTGACAGAGTGGAGTTGGGACGGATGGTTATTAGGCAGGTAGCCTTTGCCAGACCCCTGGGGGGAGAGAGGAATGGAATGCAGAGGGGAGCTTGCAGTCCTCCCTCCTCCCATAAGGGCTACGCCTGTCCTGATAAGGAGGATGACGATGCAGGAGCTGCAGGGTAGGTGTGACGGGGCAGGGGTCCTAGGAGCTGGTGGTTTGAAAAAGAATTTGTTACAAGCGGCTGTTCCGGTCCGGTTACTTACTCCCCCCAGAAAAGCCCTCTATAAAACCCGCCGCTCTCCCCTTCCTGGAGTGGATGCTTTTTTCCACCTCCACCCGTCTGCACCCAGATGCTCAAATAAACAGCATTTCGCTAAACATGAGGCTCCGTGTGTCTCCCTCTCGGCTCCGGACCTAACAATGATAAGCTGCTGTCAGGGTTTTAAGATTTTCTTGATGAAACAGTAAAAAGAGGTAGGCTTCTTTTTTTAATCTTAAATGTGTAGCTACATACACATTTTAATCTTGTTTCCTAAGAGGCAAATGAGGACAAATATCCAAGTGCTGGAATTCTGGTGTGGATGTGAACTTGGACTGATCTTCAAAGTAGTTTCATATTCCTTAGCAAAATAAAGTAACAGAGGCAACAACAGAGATACCTGGTTTACTTTGGGGGATAAAGTACTTGGGGATGAGGCAATGACGTACACCTTTAAACTTGTTATGGAGAAAATTTAATGTAAAACAGATTATAGAAAACCCTCAACTTAAGAATACAGCTTGGAAATTGAACTGCAATTGCCTTTTATTAAAACCATATGGTGTGGTGTTTATTTTTAAGGGGTTGGTTGTGCAGATCAGTTAGTTATGTAAGACTTTATGTTGTCATTTCTCTTTGTATACTGTAATTCATGTTTTAAATGAATTTGATGAATGAAATTATACCATTATTCTTGATGAATACTTTTTTATGTTACAGTTTTTCTAATGAAACTTTAAATCTTTGAAATTTAAGAATCTGTTTTCTATAAATGGAATTACTCTTGTTACCAAATGAAAAGACTGACCTAAAATCAAACTCTTCTTTTGGTCTTTGATGCATTTTAGTGACCATCTTGTGCTCATCTTACACCTACAATGAGGTTAAATTATATCCACTAAAAACTTGGTTTGAAGATAAGGACCGAATACTAGAAATAGGGTTGAGATCTTTAAAAGCCGGATGAATTAACTTGCTCAATCTTTTAGTACTTTCTAGTACAGATAGCATTTGACTAACTCCTTTCTTAATGTAGGTACTGTGTAACATAGTTTTTGCTGAAATAATGGTATGTTTTCAACTTCAGTAAAATTACAAATTATCTAGAATTGGAGCTGTGTATATCAGAGTTTTAATTCTAGAGAATGAAGTCAGGACAGAGAGAAATTCCAATTGCCCACTTCTAATTGTCCTTAGATATGTCAGCTAAGGAGTGACCCTGCCCTATACACAAGACTCTTCATTATGTTCCATGCCTGCCCAGGGCGAGGACATTCGTTCCTGGTGCTTGCCTGGAGTGTCGTCCTCACAGAGAGACAGGAATGGCTTCTGTGTAGGTTCAGAGTTAAGGGGAGCCGTAGCCCACCATGTTTAGAAAAGAGCAAATGCAAAAAGAGTAGGTGGAAGAATGCAAACCTAAAATTTATCCCTTTGACAGTGTGGCCTTTTTAATAACAGAGTAAAAACTAGTTATTTAAGAACTTTGAAATAACCAGTTTTGCTGCCTTTCAGTGAAGGCTGAGGTGCTGCTTTGCCGCAGGATGACGTCTGTTCACTCAAGGAAGGTTCCCGTGAAAGTCCGTTGCTCTGACCTCTGGGTTTGATACTCTTTCTGTGTACATGTCTGACGTTTTCACAGAGTTATGTGGAAATAAACGTTCGGTTGCTTCACTTAGATTCCTTATTGAGGATAGAAGCTAATAAGCGTGCAATAGCCCTACATGTTTCAGTTAGAAGTTCCAAGATCCGCATGCCTGAGTTTATACGGAATTCCTAGGTGTGCTAGGCCGACAGCGGGAGCCACTATCCCTGTCCTTTCCTCCTTCCCGAGGGTGGCGCCAGGAGGCCAGCGTGCCGCCTGCGGGGAGCGCTTTCCCACTCCTTCACCTCGAGAAGGCAGGCAGGTGGCGATGATGTCAGCTAGCAGATTTTGGGGTGGGGATATCCCAAAATGCCCATACACAACTGAACCAGACTGGACCAAGGAATTGTGGAGATGTCAGAGTGTAGAGTGTCACCATGAAACAGTACAGTGTGAGAGGTCAGGGTGTCCAGCTGGGAAGTGGGATCGAGCATGGAGTCCGGCACGACAGCCGGTCACAGATGCAGGGTTGGAGGGGTCAGTGCTGCAGCAGTCCCGCCCTGGTGCTCTGGCAGTAGCAGAGCCACCTACGAGCCCTTAGCTCACAGCTCCCTGATCCTTGTCCAGGTCAGTGTGGGCCACGGGTGTCACGCCTGTTACTAGGAGTTAGTCAAGTCTTTTGAAAATAGTTTCTACCCGTCTTAATTTCTAAATTATATCCATCAATTATAATGCTTTATTTTAAAACCTGTACTGTTACATCCTAAATTTAGAATATAAGATTTAGTCTTTGAAGTATAGTTTCAGACTTTACTAATTTGTTTAATAAAATTTTTATTAACTTGACAAAGTGAAAGCTCAGTTGGAACTCGAGATTCTCAGCAGTAGTCTTTGATCTGAAATTATCTCATTTTTGTGATCTATTAAAAACCTTATAAGAAAGGCCTTTCTTAGAACAATCCTCATTTAATTTGGATGTCCTTTTCCAATAAACCCTTTCTCCATTATTGGACAAAATATGAAAATGATCGGTTTGAGTACGTGTTACAGCTCTCTCCCCGGAAGTGCTAATGAACAGTAAAAATCAGGTAAGTTAGGTTTTTCCAAAAGTAATTCTAAATAATTGAGAATCTAGAAGTTAACAATGTAAAATGCATACAAGACAGGAGTTTGTTTTGTTATGGTAAATTGTCTTTTAAAGGCACATTGTTTATTGTTTACATATTAAACACATGGAGATAGTTCTTTTTACTCATTTACTTTCTCCCGTTTGTCTTACCTGTTGTTTTCCCACTGTGATGAGCTGTCTCAGCTCCTCTCTGCGAGAGGTGAGCAGCACAGGCTGCCTTATCAGTGGCCACGACTCTTGGCCTCAGACCACGGAGACCTCGGGAGGACTGGAGACCTCGTGCCCTGTTTGAGGCGGACATCACTTGTCAGCACCAGCTAATTGTCACCACGGAGGGAAGAGGGTAAGTCTGAGATGTTCATGTGAAATTTCCCTAATTTTTAGAGATTGACGGTTTAGTTTGTGACCTTTGCTTACATTTAACTTTTATGAAATTAAAATTTCCTAAAGTTAATTTGGCTAGCTAAATACTGTGTGCATGTTTTAAATTCTGGCCTCTAAATACTGTCGGACCAAATTCACTAAAAAGAGGAAAAAAAGTTACTGAAGACAGGAAACCATCACCCTTGAAAGCATATTGTGTAGGTGGCTTACTTGGATCACATGAGACTGAAAATGTGGACTAATACTTTCAAGTCGCACACAGTGATGTGACTGCAAGCTGTTTATCTGTCCAGTGGGGGGAAAGTGTAGAGACCTAGGCTTGTTTTGTCACAAACCATGCCTTTTAGAGACTCCTATACCTGTACACATTTTTAGTGTACAGTTTTTAATATCATAAGAGAATAACTACATCACTATCCTGCCTATTGTGTGTGTTACTTTGTCTTTTTGAAAGCAGAGGACAAAATGTCAAAACTCAATTTTTGTTCAGATATATCTAGTTGAGCAGTTTACGCTGGTTTAATGATCATTACGCTGGTTTAATGAAGGTAATTGCTTCAGTGTCTTGTAGAACTGGCTGTCACTTTATAGGTTTATGCATTTCAAGACAACTTCTGGGTAGGTGCATACTTTAATTAAAAAAAGGCTTTTGATGTAGTAATATTGCCCATAATTCAGGTAAGCTACACAGCTAGATGGATTATTTGGCCTTGTCCGAGAAGGTAGGCTTATAGCATGATAAATAGAAGCTCAAGATTATAGCTTCTAGGCCGGGCGCGGTGGCTCACGCCTGTAATCCTAGCACTCTGGGACGCCGAGGCGGGCGGATCATTCTGAGCTCAGGAGTTTGAGACCAGCCTGAGCAAGAGCGAGACCCCGTCTCCTATAAATAGAAAGAAATTAGCCAAACAACTAAAAATAGAAAAAATTAGCCAGGCATGGTGGCTCCTGTCTGTAGTCCCAGCTACTTGGGAAGCTGAGGCAGGAGGATTGCTTGAGCCCAGGAGTTTGAGGTTGCTGTGAGCTAGGCTGATGCCACAGCACTCTCGCCTGAGTGACAGAGCGAGACTGTCTCCAAAAAAAAAAAAAAAAAGTGGTTCCTTAGATGGAATCTACTTCTGGTGAAGATGCTGTGAACATTGTTGAAATGACATCAAAGGACTTAGAATATTACATTGACTTAGTTGATAAAACAGTGGCAGGATTTGAGGGGATTGACTTCAATTTTGAAAGAAGTTCTACTGTGGGTAAAATGCTATCAAACTGCATCACATGCTACAGAGAAATCTTTTATGAGGAAGAGTAGATTGATGAGGTAAACTTTGTTGTCTTATTTTAAGAAAATTGCCACATTCATCCCAACTTTCATCAACCATCACCCTGATCAGTCAGCAGCCAAACACTGAGGCAAGACCCTCCGCCAGCAAAAAATGACAACTTGCTGAAGAACCAGATGGGTCTTAGCATTGTTTAGTAATAAAATACTTTTAAATTAAGGTATGTATATTGTTTAAGGTATAATGCTATTACACACTTAATAGATTACAGTATAATGTAAACATAACCTTTATATGTACTGGGAAACCATAAAGTTCATGTGACACGTTTTATTGCAATAGTCATTTTATTTTGGTGGTAACCTGCAATATCTCCTAGGTATGCCTGTATGTCCCACGTGTGGAATGATGAATCTTCCTGACACTTGAGTGGCCAGTGGGGTAAATTACAGCACAGACTAAAGATCTGCCAGCATTCCTGCTTTCCTTCTACCTTTTAATGTGAGAAATTCCGCCAAATTACTAATGGCTGCCCAGCAAATGACATTTCCTAGTTTCTGCTTACGTGAGGTGTGACCTTGTGACGAAGATCTAGCCAATAAGATGAGAGGGGAAGTGACATATGCACAATGTCCACTCTCTCTCACCCTGTGGGGCGGAGCAGCCAGGGTCCTGAAGGGCCACCTCCCTGCCCAGAGCCACCGCCCACCTTTGAGATGGAGTGAGAAATCAAGTTACTTGTTTGGAACACTATGTTGAATCTCTGTTACAGCAACTTTAATCTATGTCTTAAATAATGCTAACATACAACCCAAATATTCAGATGC
The DNA here is from genome assembly GCA_963575035.1 of Avahi laniger. Lineage (NCBI taxonomy): Eukaryota > Metazoa > Chordata > Mammalia > Primates > Indriidae > Avahi > Avahi laniger. Next base: position 11,308 of record CAUYSK010127649.1, read on the forward strand.
AAGACTCTCTGTGATGATAATGAAATTCAAATCTCATACCATTAACTGACAATAAGGTTGAGAGGCAGCATGTAAGTCTGCAGGAGGCATTTCTATTCCCAGGAGATTTGCTTGCAAAATTAGTCCGGAAGTCCTGCCTCCTACAGTGGCTAGACCCTCTGGCCCTGTGACGTAGCATTTATAATCACTCCCTGATGGTATTCACTGAAAATATTTTCTGAGCTAAAGGCCCACTAACAAATTTTTAAATCTTTCTCCTGCTTAAAAAAAGTACTTTTAACTGTTATTTTTTTTTAATATACAAAGGTAAATTATGCTGAGAAAAATGAGCCCACCACCAGATTACCAATTAACATTTTTCCTTCTGGTCTGTTTCTGCTCAATATTTTATGAAATCAGGACCATACTATTCATTTTTAATATCCTCCTTTACTTTGATATATTCTTTTTAATTCTTAGTAATTAAAAACACAAGATACAGGACGGGCGCGGTGGCTCACACCTGTAATCCTAGCACTCTGGGAGGCCGAGGCGGGTGGATCGCTCAAGGTCAGGAGTTCAAGACCAGCCTGAGCAAGAGCGAGACCCCGTTTCTACTAAAAAATAGAAAGAAATGATCTGGACAGCTAAAAATATATATATATATATATATATATATATAAATTAGCCGGGTATGGTGGCGCATGCCTGTAGTCCCAGCTACTTGGGAGGCTGATGCAGAAGGATCGCTTGAGCCCAGGAGTTTGAGGTTGCTGGGAGCTAGGCTGATGCCATGGCACTCCAGCCCGGGCAACAGAACAAGACTCTGTTTCAAAAAAAAAAACAACACAAGATACATATTGTAAAAGTATTTCAAATAATAAAGAAATACAAATATACAGACAATGAAAATCCCTGGTAATTCAACAGAAAACCATTGTTAGCTGTTTAGGTTATACACATCCACCCAGATCTTTGCTTAAATACAATTATGCATGCAGTTATGCACACACATGCTTTTCAAAAATAAAAAATGGGATCACACTGTAACTATTCATCTGCCACACATTCCCCGTATCTCCTGGCATTCTTTAAGCTCACACACACAGATGTGCTTGGCTCCCTGAGTGGCATCCCCATCATAGTGGATGGTACACTCTCAGGGACTTACCAAGTGAGGACCTCCTTTGAATCCCCGAAGTGAGGGAACATTCATGCCTAGACCTCTGGTTTCCTGAGGGAGAATTTTTCCTAAAGTGTTCTGGGCTCCTGCTCAACATTTTCTCCTTCCCAAAAAGGTGGAATGTGTTGGCAGAATAAAATGGTTGGGAAAATGAGGCATTTGAGCCCGCCCTCTCCTACCCCTCTTCAGAACCAGCTGTTTCCAGGGGCACCCGTTCCACTTTGGTCCGTGTGCCACGGTTTTTAAGTGAGGCGGCCCATGAGGAGAGGCTGCATCATCCAGGGCTGCCTGCGAGTGGGCACCAACATCTCACCGGCATTCGGTCTGAGGAAGTCCAATGTCTCTCCATCCTAGCCTTGGCCAGTAATAAAGTGACCATTTGCTCTCCCCAAACCTTACTCCTCTGCCTTGACTGGCTCTGAACTCGAAGAAGGCAGAGGGACACTGCTGATCAGGCTCTCAAACCTCAGAGTGGTATTATCTCACAGGCTCTCCAAACCTCAGGAGGTAAGCATTATCCTGCTATTTACTCTACTTTTACAGAGGAGGAAATGGAGACAAGACAGAACGCAAATTACCCAAGGGCACTACTCCAGCGAGAGGCAAAGCTGAGGTTCAACTCTAGGTCTGTCTGCACCAGTGCCCATTTACACAGAATGGAAGACTGTTTTCCCTTCTTAAGTGTGATGTCACTTTTACAGGATATTTTATTTAGAGATCAGCTGGGATTAGTATTAAGAAAGTAAGTTTATATTTTAAGCTTTGTCATTTTTCTTAACTAAAAACAAAGAGGGTGGGGATGTTGGTTTCTTGTTTGTTTTGGAAGTCAGTGATAGGTCTAATTTTTTTTTTTTTGAGACACAGTCTTGCTCTGTTGCCAGGCTAGAGTACAGTGGTGTGATCATAGCTCACTGAAACCTCAAACTCTTGAGCTCAAGCAATCCTCCTGCCTTAGCCTCCCAAGTAGCTGGGACTACAGGCATGCACCACCACATTTGGATAATTGGTGTATGTGTAGAGATGGTCTCACTATGTTGCTTGGACTGGTCCAGGAACTCTTGATCTCAAGCAGTCCTCCTGCCTGGGCCTCCCAAAGTGCTGAGATTACAGGCAGGAGCCACCACACCTGGCCTGATTTTAATTTTTAAAATGACTATTACACTACCTGGAAACAGGCTTGCATCTGCTTATAAGAATATAGCTTAAAATTGTGTGCACTTAAACCAGCCTGAACAGGTGCGAGACCCCATCTCTACTAAAAATAGAAAGAAATTAATCGGACAACTAAAAATATATAGAAAAAATTAGCCAGGCATGGTAGTGCATGCCTGTAGTCCCAGCTACACAGGAGGCTGAGACAGAAGGATTGCTTGAGCTCAGGAGTTTGAGGTTGCTGTGAGCTAGGATGACGCCACGGCACTCTAGCCTGGGCAACACAGTGAGACTCTGTCTCAAAAAAAAAAAACAAAAAAAAAAACTGTGTGCACTTGTTAATGATTTTCATAAATTTTTTTAACTTTAAAGAAAGTTTTTAAAAACAAATATATCTTGCTTTGAAGAAGCATTTATCTTTAAATAGCAACCTTCAGTTTCTGCTTAGCTCCTTTTTCTTCTATAAATTTAAGTAAAATTAAATTGATACCATATCATTTAAAGAAACTGAAAAGAACAAAAGTAAGGAAATACATGCCAGACTGTGGCTCTACAACACACTGTGCTACATGGACCCCTCTCCTGTTATAACATGTAGGATTTGCTGGATAGAACATCACTTGAAATTGTTTAAATACACAGATGATGTTACGTATCAGCAGCAGCGACACTGGCTTTCCCACCGGCACTGGTAAAGGGATATTCCGGCCTTAGACTCTCATCATCTGTCTCTCATGGCCTAAAGAAAGGAACAGGAAGGTTCACCGAGCTTTACAGGAATAACAAGCAGAGCAAGAGAGCACTTGAGTGAGATGCTGACTACAGGAGCTCACTGCAGTCACCAACGGGTCAAGTGCCTGCTGCATGCCATAGGCTAGGCAAGGCAGGATTCCGGTTTTCATAATGCCTCTCAGGACCACCCATGAGGTTTAGGGAGGTGACAAGCTGAGGGTCAAACAAAGAAGTGTAGCCAGCTGTTAAATGTCTTCCCCAGCCATTTGGCTTCTGCCCCCAGCATCCTGCTCTCAGGGCTCTGCCCAAGGGCACCAACAAGCCCAGTGTCCTCTCACCCGTCATCTTCCATGGCCCTCAGGCAGTGCTGAAAAGCTCAGCAGCTCCCTGAGCTGCTTCAGACAAACTGCCTGGGTTTAAAATCTGCATCCAGCTAATACTCCCAGGAAACCTCTGGCACGCTACTCAGTCCCTGAGGATCCCTTGACCATGATGCAGCCTTGTGTACAAGGGTAAGAAGGCCCTGACATCAGCACCGAGCTGGCCACTGGAATTTATAAAGACTTGTAGCGGAAAAGGAATTTTCAGGAAAAAGTCAGGACACTGTAGCCAAACCACCCCCTATCTGAGAATTCTCCTTCAGGCCCAACCAAGTCTTCGAGTTAATTTTGTTCATCACACTTCCTTCTTCACCTCTAACCCCAACAGCACAAGAGATACCAGCGCTGCACCTCCTCCAGCACGGAGAGGCCTCAAGGCACACAGAGAGCAAGCAGGGTTGAAGCAAAACAGCAGTAACGCCTGCACCTATACCTATCGCCCCCTAAAAAGACCTGGGGCAGCCCCTCTGAGCAGCTTAGTAGTCTTAAAAATTGTGACACAGAAATCTAAACTAGATGCTCTAAAGCTTGTAACCTCTGGGAACCGGGAAAAGGGCTGGAGGCAATGGGGAAAGGAACGAAGAGAACGGAACCAGGTGTGTACCCACACAAAGCTCCTGGGAGAAGACCACAGGCTCGGGCCCTAGATGGGCTCGTTGGAGAGAGCCGCTGCGGGCCATGGGCCGGAGTTGCAGCCTGGCGGAGGCAGCCGTGGCTGCTGCAAGGAGAGGGGCTCACCGAGGCCCAGGCTCCGAGACACCGCGCGGAGTGGGCCGCGCTCAGAACCGAGCCCCTGTCCGCGGATACCCGGCCGGCCCTCTCGGCGGACTCTGCCCGGCCCTGAGGCCAGGCCCCTGAGCCCGTCCCCGCCCGCGGCGGGAACGCGCCACTCACCAGGCGCCCGGCGGCAAGAGGACCGCGCGAGCCCGACATCGGAGCCGAACGCCGGACCCACCGCCGCCGGCTCCGCAGGCCAACCGACAAAGCCCGCACTGCCGCCCGCACGCCGCAGCCGGAAGTCGCCTAAGGCCCCGCCCGAGGAACTTCCGGCGGCGCTCTAGGAGCGCTGGGGGGGCGGGGCCCGGGGCGCTGCCCTCTCGGTGGTGTGGGCTTCCGGCCGTAGACTTGAGTGTGCCGGGAGGGCCCGGGGCGTCCGGCTGGCGTACCCTAGCTCCGCGGAATTACGGGAAGCAGGGCTCAGACACTTGGTAGGGTTGGGAATCAGCGGTGAGGCCCGCCCGCAGCCCGAGACCAGCCTCCCAGGTACTATGTCGGTTCTCTGCAGCCCTGAAAGAGCGTGGGAAAATGGCATGCTGCTTTACATAGTTTTCCCCTAAAGTGTAAACAGATGGAAAGATTTTATTTCCGGTGAGCTGTAAATACAGATATTCAAAAACAAAGCCATTTCATTGCTCCTGAAAAATGCAGAAGTCCAAAAGAATTTTACAAAAGATTAATAAAACAAAAAGTTGATTCTTTGAAAAGATAAACAAAATTAACAGTTCTCTCGCTAAATTAACCAGAGACAGAAAAGAAAGGACCCTAATAAGCTCAATCAGAAATGAAAAAGAAAATATTACAGCTGATGGCACAGAAGTACAAAATATCATCTCTGAATACTATAAAAATCTCTGAACATAAACTTGAAAACATTGAGAAAATGGACACAACTTCCCTAGGCTCAATCAGGAAGAAATATAACTCTTGAACAGACAAATATCAAGTAACGATATTAAAGAAGCAATAAAAAAATCTTTTTTATTTTTCTTTTTTTTTGTGTGTGTGTGAGACAGATTCTCTGTTGCCTGGGCTCAAGTGCCATGGTATTAGCCTAGCTCACAGGAACCACAAACTCCTGGGCTCAAGCAACCCTCCTGCCTCAGGCTCCCAAATAGCTGGGACTACTGATGTGTGCCACCATGTCCAGCTAATTTTTTCTATGTTTAGTAGAGACAGTGTCTCGCAATTGCTCAGGCTGGTCTCGAACTCCTGACCTCAGGCCATCCTCCCACTTTGGCCTCTCAGAGTGCTAGGATTACAGGCATGAGTCTCCATACCCAGCCAGCAATAAAAATTCTTCTAACAAACAAAGTCCCAGACCAGATGGTTTTGCAGCAGAATTTTACCAGATCTACAAAGAAGATCTGGTACCTATAGTGCAGAAATTATTTCATAACATTGAGAAGGAAGGAATCTTCCCCAACTCATTCTACAAAGCCATTATCACCTTGATACCAAAGCCAGGAAAGGACACAACAAGAAAGAAAACTACAGACTTATATCCCATATGAATGTAGATGCAAAAGTTCTCAGTAAAATCCTAGCAAACTGAATTCAGCTGCACATCAAAAAAATAATCCACCATGACCAGGTGGTCTTCATCCCAGAGATGCAAGGATTGCTCAACATATACAAATCTATAAATGTGATTCAACACATAAATAGAAGCAAAAATAAAGACCATATGATTCTCTCAATAGATGTAGAAAAAGCATTTGACAAAATTCAGCACCCTTTTATGATAAGAACTCTTAACAAAATAGGCGTAGATGGAATATACCTCAAAATTAAAAGCCATATGTGACAAACCCACAGCCAACATCATACTAAATGGGGAAAAATTGCGAGCAGTCCCGCTTAGAACTGGAACCAGAAAAGGTTGCCCACTGTCACCACTTCTATCTAACATAGTCCTGGGAGTCCTAGCCAGAGCAATCAGGCAAAAAAAGGAAATCAAGGGTATCCAAATGGGGAAAGAAGAGGTCAAACTAACACTCTTTGCTGATGATATGGTCAAACTAACACTCGCTGATGGTGTGACTTTATAGCTAGAAAACCCCAAAGATTCTGCCAACATACTCCTGGAATTGATAAATAAATTCAGCAAAGTCTGAGGGTACAAAATCAATGTATACGAATTGGTAGCATTCCTGTACTCCAACAACAGTCAAGCTGAGAATCAAATCAAAGACTCAATGCCTTTCACAATAGCAACAAAGAAAATAAAATACCTAGAATATATTTAACCAAGGTGATGAAAAACCTCTAAGTACAAAACACTGCAGAAGGAAATCGCAAAGGATGTAAACAAATGGAAAAAATATATCATGCTCGTGGATCTGCAGAATTAACATTCTTAAAATGTCTATACTACCCAGAGCAATTTATAGATTCAATGCAGTTACCATTAAAATACCAACATCATGTTTCACAGATCTGTAAAAAATAATTCTATGCTTTGCATGGAATCGGAGAAGACCACATATAGCTAAAACAACCTTAACCAAAAAGAACAAATTGGGAGGCATCAATTTACTAGACTTCAAGCTACACTATAAGCCTATAGTAACCAAAGCAGCATGGTACTGGCACAAGAACAGAGCCATAGACCAATGGAGCAGAACAGAGAACCCAGATATAAAACAATCATCATATTGCCATCTGATCTTTGACAAAACAGACAAAAACATACACTGGGGAAAAGAATCCCTATTCAATAAATGGATCTGTGAAAATTGGGTAGCCACATGTAAAAGACTGAAACAGGATCCGCACCTCTCGCCACTTGCAAAAATTAATTCATGGTGGATAACAGACTTAAACCTAGGGCATGAAACTAGAAGCAAATTCTAGAAGGAAATGTTGGAAAAACTTTTTTTTTTGAGACAGAGTCTCACTCTCTTGCCTGGGCTAAAGCGATCCTACTGCCTCAGCCTCCCAAGTAGTTGGGACTACAGACATGCGCCACCGTGCCCAGCTAATTTTTTTCTATTTTTTTTAGTTGTTTGACTAATTTCCTTCTATTTATAGTAGAGACAGGGTCTC
>CAUYSK010127652.1:0-12039 GCA_963575035.1 Avahi laniger
AATCGAAGGTTAGCCTAGGAGAGAGTCATAGGAAGTGGGAAGGCTGAAAAACCAGAGAAACAAAGAGTAGTAGTGAGCCCTGTGGTACTCTGCGGAGGTCTCGAAGTAACCAGTGGGTCCGGAAATGGTTGTGGCTGGAAAATGTCATCAATACCTACCAATTTTGCTGCCTACATCTGCTCTATTATCTTTCTCTGCTCTAGTGGGCTAGGATGGTCCTGTCAACTATAATGCAAACAGATATCTGCTATAACGAGGTAGATGACTATTTCCAATGAGAGGAGGGGGATCATGTCTGATTTTGCTCATGATTAGACTGCCTGCCACACATCATGCCAACTGTAGTAGTAGGTACAAGGAGAAAAGAAAGACGGAAGGAGAAAGAAAAGAAGGAGGGAGGAAAGGAAAATCTGTGTGTATGTTCAGGAGTTCCACCAATTTTAAAGTGTCTGATCTAACATTTATTGCTGAAAAAGGAAAAAAGAAAAGAAAATCCATGATTTGCAGATCTTTATTCTTGTAATTAAGTTAAATGTTTTTACTTATTACTAGTGAAGTTATTTTTTTTTTTCTTTTTCCCAAAAGCAGCTGTGCTATGACGTAGGGCCATTCCGTGGTAACTTTCCGATCAAAGCAATAAATTGCTAATTTGGACAATAAAAACAGTATTCCGAAACATAATTTTCCTTTTCATTCTTTGAGATATAGAGCTCTAAGATGTCCAAGGAGTGCCTTATACCAATACTTGAGCAGACATAAAGGTCCCAATAACCTCCCCCTTCCTCACTTTCTTCCCAAATCTCCCACCCTGCCCACACACAGACACATATCTACTTTCCTACATCCTACCATTACGCTTTCTGAAAATTATATGGTTTTCTCTCTGGGTAAGACTGCAAAACAAGCTTCTAACATTCCAGAAGATTTTATAAACTCTGCCATCTGCAAGTCTGGTATGTAAAATGCCTATAGTACTCTTTAATCAGCAACACAGATATCTGCACTTTGGACACTTGTCAGAGAGTTACTTCACAAATTGACTGCAAATAAGCGGATCTTGTCAAAACTTTGCTTGAACATGGGATGATTTAAAGAGAAGTTAACCACCTACTCTTACATTTTCTCCAAGCTCTTACCTAGGTTAAGAAATCTAATCAGAAAACAATTCTTGCTGAATAATGCCATTCATCTTCCTAAAGTTAAAATTGGTTTGAGCCATAACTTTAAATATGTAAAATAAAAGAAAATTCATCTTGATAAAGATTGTTTTAATCATTTGGAGAACTATGTTTTTACTTAGTGTCAAATTATCATGTAACAAACTTTATATAATGATCTATGGGATAAATTTATCCTAGAAATCAGAAACAAACAAAAAAAATGGTCTTTTCAAAGGACTTTATTATACTTTATTTAGTGGATAACTAAATTACATAACTTAATTTCTTCCCCCCTCTCCTTGGTTGTCAGGAAGCTCAAAGAACAGTTTACTATTAAATTTCCATTTAGTACAATTTAATTAATATGTAATGAACAACAAAAATAAGGTAGATACTACACTGGGTGCTGCAGGAGAGACAGATAAATGGCTCAGTTCACACTTTAGGCACGGTGACGGTCCCTCCCCTATACTTGTTGCAGGGAAAAGAGAAGCTAAAGCAAGTTAACAAGCAAGGTGGGTAGGACAATAACCATAGATGCTTCCCGAAGACAGAATCAAGGGGATTACCTTGAGGACAAGGAAATATCCAGATCTGGGACTCTATAGTCCATAGAAAAGAGAGTAGCATTTTGTATTAGCTTTTGTTTGGCTTTTATTCAAGTTTTAGGGAGGAGGTAGAAGGAAAGTAAATGAGATTATATATATAAGGATTACCAAATGACCTGGTTTGATTGGAGCAGAAGATGTATGTCAGAGAGAAGTGTGAAGAACTTCAGTTTTTAATTCATACCAGTTATTTTCTCAACTGTCTGCAGAGATTTATTCTGCATGTTAATGTTTAAAATTTTAGTTGTATTTTCTATGTGTTTTGAAAAATGTAAATTACCTCAAATTCATTTTGATGGTAGCAAAAAACATACAATACAATGTGTAAATGTTGGTAAGAAAAAGAAAACTCCAATAATGTTCATTTAAAACAGATCATTCAAAACAGCTATCTGATGTCATTTTATTAAATGACAACTCAATTTGTCTACTGTGTCAGCAAAACAATATGTGATATGTTTTTTCATATTTTATTTAATCAAATGAAAACCTGGTTAATAGACATTTTTATCTCAATTTTATAAGGGATATTCTGAAGCCTAGAAAAATTAAATGGCTTTCTCAGAGACACACAGCTCATAAGTGTTTAAATTCAGATTGGAATGCAGAATTCTCTGACTCTGAAACTTATTTTCTTGCCCAGACACTGTGTCATAACCAATATAACTACATGATCAATTCACCTCAATTTTTATATTTCAGCTGATTGTTCTGACATAACTTTCCTGTACTTTCATATAAATGTAACTTCAATAATACACATTCAGATTTTAACTAAATAAATAAAACAAAATGAATAGGCAGAGAGGAAAACCTAGAACTTGAAACCAGTTTTTGCTTCTATCCATAAGAGTGCTTAGTATGAATATAACTTTTCAACATATCCAATTGGTACAGAATAGAAACTTGGATAATGGTTGTATTTACTATTTTATTTTTTGAAATACATTGAGGCAATTTATTTTGAGAACAGATGCTGTATAGGTACGTATCGAGGCTGTTTGTAATTGTTCTCTGCAGATGGTGATTGACAAGTCATTCTAAAATTAGCCAGCCAGCCAAATCTTCTTGCCTGAGACATCCTAGCATTTAACAAATTCCAAACCTTAGAGGAGCATACCTAGAAAGACATGGGAATCCAAGGCTCTTTGGACTTCAAAGGAAGACTGTTGCGTCTCCTTCTAAAACTATTATACATTTCACTCACCAAGGCAAAGTAGTATCATTGAAATTAGTTTTTCACAGAGCTTATAGCTATGAATTGAAGAAAGAATTTATCTCTCTCAATGCAGTATTTATGTCATGATTGAAATACTCAATTCCTTCTTCTGTGCATTTATTTACATTTCAGTGTAGAGTGAAGCAAAATATATGCTATAAGAAGTGGTAAACTGAAGAACCCTGCTCTCCATCACTCTCCAATTCAAATAGCTTCAATAGCTACCAACTTCTATGGAATAAAGCTCAATTCTTTACAATGGCATTTGAAACTCTCCTATTCTCCCCATTACAATTTTTCATGCACTCAGCACACTACTCAGATTGAAATATTTGACACTTCCTCAGATTCTTGATATGTAATGATAAACAAGACAGACTCAGCACCTGCCCCCATGAAGCTTCCATTTCATCCTGCGATTATGTAAGCAGGTCTTACTAGGCTTTACCAGCCTGTGAATATAAATGGATCACATAGTAGCAATAACAATTATATCACCCTCTCCTGCTAACTAGCAGACTCAGTTTTTTATACATATAGGTTTTCTTACTTTCTAGTTTTAGATTCTTTAGAAAAAAGAACTAGGTTTCAACCATTGCTGTAACTCCTTTAATTCCTTGCATATAGTGTACTTTTGAAAAATGATTTTTGAATTGATTTCTTTTGGCAACGTTATACCCACTAAATCCAATTTGTTCTAAATTAAATATTACCACATCTATTTTATATCTAAGTTAAATCTCTTAGGAAGAAGTATAAACTCCATAATTCCAAAACACAAAGCTGATTTTTTTTGTTTCATAATCAGATAAATTTTCCTATGCTTTATTCAGATGCATGATGTTGTATAGACAGTGCCTTAAAAGTAGCTGTTCAAAGTATTTGGATTATGCCACAAGGCCATCTGATAGATAAACAATTATATTAGTGTAACTCTCATGATATTGGACAAGAATGATTAAACCATCAGTTCCCTGGGGCTACTTCTGAGCTACCACTGCTTGAGAGCTACAAAGAAAATACAACAGTGGTTATATTTTACACAATGAAGGATTCATTTTTGATGGGGATTTTTCAAGACAAATCAGACTTCAAACAGCATTCTCAGGAGAAATAATAATAAAAGATCCAGCAAAGGATCAGAATTCTCCAAGAAACAGAAAGCTAAAGCAGCACAGTTTTTGCAGCATTTTGAAGAATGTATTGGAAGGAGGCAAAGCTTCCAGAAGAAATCAAGACATGCAATTGTTGTACTTAAGGATGGTATGTTCCAGCTAGACAGAAAAAAAAGATACAGATTTAGTAAGAGATGCTCTGAATCAAAAAAGAGACATGCCAGGGAAGACGAAAGCTGGGACAAAGTAAGCTGTGGTTCACAGGAAATTCTCCCGATTTAAATTAAAATATCCATAGCCGTTCTGGTGACATATTACCCCCTGCTTTTATTGATGAGGGAATAGAGACTGCTCTCAGACAATACATGGTTTAATTCAGAATAGTTCATCCTATAAGCTGTATATATTCCATATCATGGTGTGTTGTTTCAGTTTTCCTAATGAGGGCTTTTGTTGCCTCTATAAAACCCTAAGCTGACAAACCCATCTGGTTATTTTTATAAACACATAATGGACTGGTGGAACCATGGAAATTTCTACAGTCAATATTAGTTAGTGTGGGTGAAGTTAAATAGTGTCTCTTGTGTGTCCTGTTTCTCTCTGAATGTAACATATTTTAAATTTTGACACTAACGATCCTTCACTTTATCCATAGCTAAACCCTCAGTCCCTGCCTCAATAATATAGCTCAGAAAAGACTCCTCTGTGAGGAGTCCAAAGAAGCAGAAAATGTAAAATTATTCATAAAGCCAAAAGAAAACAGTTATATAAGATGTAAACCAGAGGCAGTGTGATGTGGGGAAAGAACGGGAGGCAAAGCAGTTCTAATCATGACTCATCTCAAACTAGTTATTTGGCCTCAGTTAAATCCCTAAACCTCTGCTAGAATGAATCCTTGCTTTCTCCATACTGGACACAACACTATAGTGAGCCTGTGACGTCCTCTTCACCTTAAAAGCTGCACTGGGGACCATTTTTGACTGTCACCAATTTGGTAACTGGGGACCAATTCTTTCCAATGCTCTGGGCTCAGGAGGGTGCATGGTTGATCCATACTCTGTTGTAAGAACTGAGATCTTTCTGTAAACTGCTCTTGACTAACACCTTCCTACCTCAGTCCCCCATGGAGCATCACCCTGCCTGAAGTTAAAGGTTAGATGGCACTTTTAGAAGTAAAACAAACAAAAAAATTGTCTTTATATAGCACCTCTGAGCCTTTAGCTGGTCCCCTGTTGCCCGATTTGAACTTGTTAAAAACAAGATAGACACACACTGGTGACTTCTTGAGAAGGAAAACTGTTGAAGTGATGACTCATAATTCCAAGAGTATGAAATTAGCAGTGGTTCCTAAGAGAGTAAACAAATATTATATAAAATCTTTTTTTTTGCTTGCACATTAAAAAATATTCACCTGAATGCTATGTAAAAATAATTTTCTAAAGTAAAACCTAGGGTTTTTTTCAAAACCAAACCCTAAACAGCAACACCTCCAGATATTCTGCATGTTTTTTCTATAAAACCAAAAGTGAAGCATCTAGATACAATATTTTTCTGGGAATATTTAAATTAAGAGGTATATAATAAAAAATTAAAAACTTTGACATAGAATTATAGGATCAACAACATATCTGAGGAAGAAGAAACTAAAAGATGATTTGATCTAGTCATTTGATATTATAGATGAGAGAATATAAGCTCAGGAAAAAATATTCTGACATCCTGCATGAAAGATTTTCATCCCAAATATCTTATAGGTGTTGGTCTGTTGGTCTCTTGATTTACTGAAAATTTCCTAAAAACCTTTTAATATACTAATGGCATTTATTTCAAAGAACAATTTTTTGTGTAACCTCAATTAATTGGAACAGAACCGAGAATCAGTAATTTAAAAATTAAAATAAGCACAAAAGATCCTTGATGAACCAAAATCGGCTCATTAAGTTTTGACACTAAAGCTTCGTCACTTTATCCATAAGGGATCCCTCAGTCCCTCTTTTAACAAATATTTGCAATTGTTTTAGGACCAATGACAACAGTCTTACTTTGCATGTTTTGCAAATCATGTCAAATTTAAGACAGCAAATATAAAAAAGATTAATTAAGCACATATTGTGAGGTTTTTATCAGAGGCGATAAAAATACTGATTGTTTCTGCTTTCGTGGAGCTTACAGCTCAGGAGAGGAACGAGCACCCGAAGGATGAAGCTGACTGACAGTAAGAAGAAGAGTTATTTGCAGAGTGGTAGGCTGAAAGAGGACAGAAAATTGTAGAAAAGTATATGCAAAAACCCAAGAAGCATCATTTTCTGGACTCATTTAGCTTAAGGTCAGGCTGGCCTGTACATATCAGGAATTTCTGAGTACATCATTCTAATACAATATTTTGTAGTATTTGTTGTTTCAAAAGATGGACTTGGCCATCAGTAAAATACTCAATAAGCTCTATTTTAAAAGACAGACAAATGTGGGCACATTGTAAATCTCTGAGACAGGTCTCCTCTTGAGCCAGGTCTATGTCTAGGTATGGGGGTTCAAGGATATTTGGTTATAAATGGGGAATGATTGAGGGATCCCACAATGTCAACTCACTAGAAGGAATGTCATGCAATGGAGCCCAAAACAAGGATGCATTCAGGCAAAATAAATGGAACCAATAATAAGCCTTAATATTTTCAATGGAGTTGAAATCCTGAGAACAATAGGATGGTCATTACTTTAGCTAGCTTCTGCATTGTATCTCATTTCAAAGAGGCGTACAACAATGATTGAAGCTCACCCTGCAAAAATCACAAGCATTTCTCTATACTAGCAATAACTAACTAAATAACATAAATAGCCACAGAACCAATAAAGTATATAGGAACTAATAGAAAAATAAAATAATCTTTATGGAAAAACAAAGTACACTTTTCAAAGACATAGAAGGTGATCTGATAAATAGCTAAGCATTCCACTCTCTTTAATAGGAAGAGCCAATGCTTTAAGATGTCAATCTCCATCAAGTTATCAATAAATTCAAGGCAATATAAATTACATTTCAGTTAGGGATATTTTCTCTCTCTCTTTTTTTTTAAGAAATATGATACAGAGCAAGATTCTGTCTCATAAAAAAAAACATAGTACAAAGCCACTCTTTAGAAAAGATCTGTGGCATTGGTGCTAGAATAGACAAATGGACTTTGTTCATTTGTGCTGGTATAACACAGCACTCAATACTAGGTAATTTATAAAGAACAGAAATTTATTTCTCACAGTTCTGGAGACTGGGAGTCCAAGATCAAGGCAAGAGCAGTTTTGGTGTCTGGCAAGAGCTGGGTCTCTACTTCCAAGATGGTGCTTTGTTGCCGCAACTTCTGGAGGGAACAAACTCTGTCCTCTCATGGTGGAAGACTGAAATAGCAAAAAGGACCAAACTGTCTCTGGCAAGACCTTTCATAATGGCATTAATCCACTGATGAGAGCAGAACCCTCATGACCTACACACCTCCCAAAAGGTCCAACTTCCCAAAACTGTTGCATTAGGGATTAAGCTTTAAAATGAATTTTGAAAAGTATAAAAACATGCAAACCACAGCAAACCATTAATCAAGTGAAAAGAATAGAGATATCAGAACAGAAGTAGGTAATAAACATTAACTATGGCACCTTAAAGCAATGGATTGTTTAATAGACATTATTGGTAAAACTTTTTCATATTTATGGGAAAAAACCAAAACTGGATTCTCACCTAAACTACACAAAAAGACACCTCCAGAAGGATGAAAGACATCATGTGTAAATTAGAACTGCCGTGGTGATAGGAGAAAGTATAAGGTACATATATTTATACTTTAATGACAAATAAGAACATCTTAAAACTTAGAAAGCAGAAACTGCAAAGCAAAAATTGATCAGTTTGATTACATCAAAAGTTGTGATTTCTGTTTAGCGAAGGACAGTTTGGATGAACTTAAGCTTAGGAATAGATACTCTAATTGTCTATAATTAACAAAAAACTAATTTTAGAACAGAAAATTTCTGCAGATAAAATTTAAAAATAAATGATAGAGTTTCAATTAAAGAAAAAATGAACAAAAGAAATGAATGGTAAATTGAATGAAGGGGAAAATGAAAGGACTAAGATGTATCACAGTCATTAATTATGAGAGAAATGTAAATTAAAATGACAGCGGGTTATTATTTTGACTTCATATACTGGCAAATTTAACAAGCTGTATATATGAGTCAGGTTGATGAGCTAAGGTATATTGAGGTAAGAAGCAACACACAAATTCTAACGACTTGAAACAACAAAGATTTATATTTTGTTCATCTCCTTGTATATATTAGGTCAGTGGGTCAGTCTGGCCCATTTCATCTTCTCTTAGGCCTACGACTGATGGAGTGTCCACAGTCTAAAATGTTATTGGTTTCTGTGTCAAAGGAAGAGAAGATGGCAACTCATTATCAGCTCTCAGGTTAGTTCTTCTTCCTTTTTTAAGACAGAGTCTTGCTCTGTTGCCTGGGCTAGAGTGCCGTGGTATCAGCCTAGGTCACAGCAACCTCAAACTCCTGGGCTCAAGCAATCTTCTGCCTCTGCCTCCCACGTAGCTGAGATTACAGATGCACACTGCCATGTCTGGCTAATTCTTTCTATTTTCAGTTGCCCAGCTAATTGTTTCTATTTTCAGTGGAGATGGAGTTTTACTCTTGCTCAGGCTGGTCTCGAACTCCGGACTTCAAGTGATCCTCCCACCTTTCCCTCCCAGAGTGCTAGGATTACCATTGTGAACCACCCTGCCTGGCCCTCATGTCATCTCTGCACAAATTCCATTGCTCAAAGCAAATCACGTAGGCACGTGGAACTTCAAGGGGTGGGAATGTACAACAGTATCTTACTCGCAAAAAGTAGAGAATTAGAAATACTGGAGAACATCAGTACTTTGCCAAGTGTTAGGACAGTGTGGATATGGATAGGAAACCTCACATAGTGATGGGAACATAGACTAATGCTGATAGAGGGCAATCTGGAAGCACCTAGACAGATTA
Source organism: Avahi laniger (assembly GCA_963575035.1). NCBI lineage: Eukaryota > Metazoa > Chordata > Mammalia > Primates > Indriidae > Avahi > Avahi laniger. The sequence continues at coordinate 9,131 of CAUYSK010127652.1, forward strand.
GGTGTGCTTATACTCTATTACCCAGCAATTCTTGTTCTAGGTATGTAACTCAAATAAATCTACATACAGGGCCATAAGGGGCATGATTCTTCACATAAGTGGAAGCATTATTTGAGAAGGTGACGAGCTGGCTACAATCTGGGTAACAGTCACTGGAATGAATAGATAAAATGCTGTGGTTATCCATTCTGGAGTACCATGTGACAGTCAGAAGCAATGTATTAGATGTTCATAGAGTGAACTTGAAAACAAGAGGGGAAAAAATAAATAATTATAACATATGACACAATATGACATTATGACAGTCATTTAAAACAATAATACATGTTTTAAAAGCATGGTTATAAAATAAAAAAAAATGCATTAAACACAGAATTATTGACCCTGGAGAGAAGCGGTAAAACAAAGTGAGTGATGGACATAAAGGAGAACAAATAAGTGAGCAAATCAGAGAGGGACTTCGTGTAGATCAGTAATAAAAGGATTAAGTCAATGACCTGGACCTAAGATCCAACAGAACAAAATAAACAAGCAAAACAAATAATACTTGAGAGAGTCATTTCAACCAACCCATAAGACAAATCTCTACCCAAACATCATTGCCTTGAGGTTTCCCACGCTGTCATAGGACACATTTTGGCTTTGGCACAATTAATATTTGGGCAGCTATCAATGAGTTCCTGGAAGAACAGCATTAAAGATGCTAATACTCAAAAGAGCAGCAAGTTGTACTGGTGGGAATCCCCTGGAATCTAGTAGAGTGGGAGCATCTGGCAAGTACTGGGGCTAAGGAAAACAGAAAAGGCAAGATTCATTTTGCACCGTAGGGGCAATGGCAGAGTTGTTTCACAACTGGCAAACACTCTGGGGACCACTGAAGCAGGACCTGGTGAAGAAGCAGCCACAGGGGAAGGAGACACCTGGAGTTTCCAAAGAGTTCAGGGAAGAATGCAGTGTCCAGTGGAACAGCGTGAATACTCTGTTAGATCCCTTGAGAGATACCTAAAAATAATTGCCAAAACCCCGCAAGATCACAGGTAGGACATCAGCAGAGGAGTCTATAAAACTCAGGTGTTGTATTAAACTAATATCTCTGGTCTTTACTGGCTTATGGACATTTGGGTTATGAATAGTTAAAGCAAAAGTGTTGATACATGGACAGATACACTTTAGGTATTTCGAAAATCCCCTTACATAAATAAAACTCCTCATTTTTATGATGATGTTGTGAGTATAAATGGGGCATTAATGCAATTGGATAAATGCTTCAATTAATTCATCCTAACCTTTTCAATTATATGTGCATGTGTGGCCATTACTAGAGAAATCCTAGCAATCACTTTGTTGAAGATTATAATAATGGAAGAGGGAGGGTTCAATCTTTTCCTGAGAACATAAATATATGCAAACTGGGAATCTGTCTCCAGATTAGTACTTCAGAAAGAAAAGAGGGAGAAATAGCATTAAGCAACAACTGTAAGAAAAATGATTGAATTAGTCCATTCTGTATGTCAAAGGGAATTAAGAAAGGGTCTCAAAATCATACTGAAATCTTCAGTGACGGGAAGAATAGTGCTGTCATTAACACTAACATGGAAACAAAGAAGAGAGGATACTTTAAGAGAAATATTATCATTTTAGCTTTTGAAAAAAAATCATAAATTCCTGAGGCTTAGAGCATTCATAAATCAGGGAGATAATTTAAAACACAAAGGAGTGATGTCAAAGGGTTGAGATATTACTGTGAAATGATGAGCTCTGTTCCTTGTATACCCTCTGTTACCACAGATTTTTATACTAGGAAATTGGGGCAGGGGGTGTCTCCAATCTTCCAAATATGTAATTACACGTGTAATTAAATATATAATATATACCTCTACAAATTCAGTATTAGTGGCTCTAATTTATATGTGAAGAGTGGTAGATTACTGGAAGGTGAATGAGACCCAAAGCAGAAGACTCAGATTTCACCGTAGGTCAGCTGTTGGATGTCCTTTGGCAAAAACCTTTGCTTCTGATCTTCAATTTCCTAGGCTATGAAATGGAAATTATGATACTATTATAGCTCCCAGGGTTGCAAACTACTCAAAAGAAGTAACACATTTTAAAGTGCTCTCTCAGTGGAAATGTATTTCACAAACATTACTTATTATAATAATATTATTCTAAAATGTTCTTATAGTATATCTTTAACTGTATTTAGTGGAATGTCAAATCCTAGGACCGCCCATGGCATAGCCCAGAGAATATTCAATAAGCCAAATTTTAGATAATATACTATAATTGATGTTGCCTGCAACTGTTACACAAATTGTTCCTGTTAAATAGATCACTGGAAAGAAGGAAAAGGTAACATTGGAAAAGTCTTTACACCAGACATTCATAGATAAATAAAAGGTGAGATGTCTTGATTCTCGAGCCAAAATACAATCATAAAAGGGAGCTATAGAAACTTTTTTACAAAATCTGAGATGCATTTAGTTCTGGACTTTTCACACTAAACTTTAAAATCATGTTGACACGAAGTTGAACATTTACATTTCAATAGATTTTTTATATCCTTGATATGGAGGAAAACATTATATATTTTTTTTTATTTCAACATATTATGGGGGTACAGATATTTAGGTTACGTATGTTTCCCTTGCCCCCCCTCCCCCCCCAAGTCCGAGTTTCAAATATGTCCATCCTCCGGGTGGTGCGCATTGCACTGTTTGTGTATGCATATACCCGTGTCCTCTCCCTCCTCCCCCCTCCCCCCTCACCCTTCCCCCCTGCCCAACATCCAATAGATGTTATTCTCATATGTGCACTTATGTGTTGATCAGTTAATACCAATTTGATGGTGAGTACATGTGGTGCTTATTTTTCCATTCTTGGGATATTTCATGGAGTACTATTCAACTTTA
>CAUYSK010127656.1:0-18208 GCA_963575035.1 Avahi laniger
TCAGACTCTTAGGTTACCCAGGCAAGCTTAGAGAATGCAGACACCTTTTTCTCTTTAAACGACACAAGGTTATTTCAGGGACCCAGTCACTTTCGGTTGTAGCATCCTAACGTGTAGGACATTGGATACATTTAATTACCACTACTTTGTAAAAATAGAGGGAAAAAACCAACTTGGATAATTGTTCCAGATCAAACAGGTGGAAATAATCTGGTTGAAATTTTGATCAGCTGTGGGAAGACGCTATTCATGTGACAGTCTGAGGCACGGCTCTTTCAAATACTAGCAGTGCTGCGGAGGTGAGCTGGCAGCGGAAGTGCTCCCAGTCAGACATTGGCTCCGTGGGGTTTACTTTGTGTTTAAACTAAACCTGCACAGGCTGAACTGGGCCCTTGCCAGGAAGTGGCTGGTGCTGTGTTCACCGCTGGGGGGCCCATCCACTGCGCCGATCTGCAGAACCTTGACCCTGCCCAGCCCCCGGCAGCCAGCCCTCCTCAACTTAGCAGTTAACGGTCGGTGTTTGTCTCCTAGGATACGGGAACAGTTTCCAGGAACAGAAATGGAAAAATACGCCCTCTTCATCTACGAATCTCTCAAGAAAACCAAATGCAGAGAGTTTGTGCCTTCCCGAGATGAAATAGAAGCTCTGATCCACAGGCAGGAGATGACATCCACGGTGTATTGCCACGGTGGAGGCTCCTGCAAGATCACCATCAACTCCCACACCACGGCTGGGGAGGTGAGGCGGGCGCTGCTGCTTTCCGTTCTGTTTGATGCATTACTGCTGATTCGCCCGAGTCAGGAACGTTGCGCACCGTTTATTTGGCTGGCATGCGTAGTTGCAATTTACGTAGTACAGCTGCTCGACAGACAAGGAAATAAGTGTAACCCGCAACCAACCACATGTATAGAGAGAGAGATATGTATTAAGATGAACAGAAACACAAAGTTAAACTCTTGCCAAAATGTCTGAGATATAATCTTGCTAATCTGCAAAGCACCCAAGTATCTAGTAGAGATTGCAGAGCTGACTCAGATATACCCACTATGATAAGAGTTTATTGTATTGCTTCTGCATCAGAGTGTTTCTGTTTGCCACATGATTATCTAGAATGTTGAGTCAGATGCACGTATTCTTTTTAAATTTAAAGTTACTATTATAAAATTAATTGACCAAAAAAAAAAAAATAGTGCAATAAAATCCTCCTGAAAGGCTTCTTGTGTAGAAGAAATGTCTTCTGAAGTCACTTTGGTTTCTTGGAGTTTGTGAATTTATCAGATAAAAGACAGGGCTTCAGTTTTTCATCCACTTTTCCTGCTAATATGGGTTTGCAAGACATCAGCATCTGCCCCTACTGATGAGCAAAATACCCTGTGTTCTTTCTTGGCAAGGAAGAGATATGACTAATTTCAAGAGAACAGGGGAAAAACAGAATCTTTGAAGTTCTGAGATGACCACATATGACGGTTTTCAGGAACTACTTGGAGTCTCACTTGTGCCGGCAGCTCCCTCCAGGTTCAGATGAAGGCACATTCTAGAACCACGTGTTGGGACCACAGCCGGTGGAGCTGAAGCCCCCCTGATATGTCTTCCAGGTGGTGGAGAAGCTGATCAGAGGCCTCGCCATGGAGGACAGCAGGAACATGTTCGCCTTGTTTGAGTACAATGGACACGTCGACAAAGCCATTGAAAGCCGAACCATCGTGGCTGATGTTTTAGCAAAGTTTGAAAAGTAAGTTTCTTTTCCCTAAAGTACCAGAAAAGTAAATAAGAGAAATTAAGAGCCTGGTTGAGAATTTGAACTTCTGTTGCATTTTTGGCTTCATCGTATATTGGAGTTAGTTTTATTTTACATAGGTTGAAGCATATTTAATTTTCTGTTTCTCTCTGTTAGTTGTTTTTCCTGATTCCTAGATAGTCGTGGTCTCATGATTTAACTCTCCAGGGGTCCCTTACCCCCTTCTTTCTCCCAATCTCCCATAGTCCTCATTTTCTTGGGATTTCTTCATTTTTAGGTTTTCACTTGTCATTACCTTTGAAATTGGGCTAATGGACTCAAGCCAACTTACAAACTCTTCAAACTACATTTTATATCTACAATATAAAATGGACCTACAATATTTGATCTATGATTTCACATCCCCTGTGTAGCACAAAGGATATTTCTGCTTGGTGTGAACACAGCCCCCATACAAGAATATTCATGTCATTTATTATAAATGTTATTGTAATTTATTTGAGGCTTGGTAAAGGAAATAAAGAAATAGGCTTTAGGTTTTTTTCTTCTTACAGATTCAGCATAATGCTTAGCCTAGTGCTAATTAGACTGGCCCTTGTTAGCCCAGTGTTTAACTGAGGCTGCCTGTTTGGTTTCTTAAGTTGAGACCAGAATGCTGCTAGGTTAGATCCGATCTCGGAGACACTCTGATAAGCCTCCCTTTTCTTGTTCTGTTTGCTCCCCCATCCCTTTGTCCACACTGTTAGCCTGGACGGAGTGTCTGTACCCTCATAGGGAATATGCCATAGAAAGTCGGCTCCCTGCGGGTCACTGAAGGCCCCTCTCTCGTTTTACCTTCTGAATCTGTCCTGACTTCTGTCTGTAGGCTGGTGGCCACATCAGAGGTGGGGGACCTGCCGTGGAAATTCTACTTCAAACTGTACTGCTTCCTGGACACAGACAACGTGCCAAAAGACAGCGTAGAATTCGCCTTTATGTTTGAACAGGTAAAAGGGAGGTTTAGAGACAGATTTCTTTGCCAGCAAAAGAAAGGAAATCCCATTAACACACCTTATACATTCATTGCTAGTCCTTAGAAATTGGGAGTGGCTTAGATTCCCCAGCAAAAACAAGGCTGGCTGCTCTTTCATTTTTTGTAGAATGAAACTTCTACACGTTTTATTTGAACTTCCATGCTAGGAAGTGTTCTAACTGGTGGGAGAGAAACCATAAGGAATAAAATAGAGGACATGTGTCAGATAGTATCTGTGCTAGGGAGAAATCTAAATCTAAAGCAGCAAAGTGGGTTAGAGTGCAATTTGGAACAGGGCTATCTGGGAAGGTGACAATTTGAAAGAAACCCTGATGGGGTGAGCAAGCCATGCGGTCATCCTGTAGCACAGCAGTGCCTTGACCTGAAAGCTGTCAACCGCTCCTTTCAGGCCCACGAAGCGGTCATCCACGGCCACCACCCAGCCCCTGAAGAAAACCTCCAGGTCCTCGCTGCCCTGCGGCTCCAGTACCTGCAGGGGGATTACACCCTGCACGCCGCCATCCCGCCTCTCGAGGAGGTCTATTCCCTGCAGAGGCTCCGGGCCCGCGTTAGCCAGTCCACCAAAAGCTTCACCCCGAGCGAGCGGCTGGAGAAGAGGCGGACGAGCTTCCTGGAGGGGACGCTGAGGCGGAGCTTCCGGACGGGGTCTGCCGTGGTGCGGCAGAAGGCGGAGGAGGAGCAGATGTTGGACATGTGGATTAAGGAAGAGGTCTCCTCTGCTCGAGCCAGCATCGTTGACAAGTGGAAGAAATTTCAGGGAATGAAGCAGGAAGAGGCCATGGCCAAGTACATGGCCTTGATCAAGGAGTGGCCTGGCTATGGTTCCACACTCTTTGACGTGGAGGTGAGAACGGCCGCTGGTCGTCCGGGAGGGCAGGCGAGATGGAGAGCTTTGCCCTCTCACTGTCTTTCATTAGAGCCCCCCAAATTTTACCATTAACACCACCCCCTTCTCCCCAGAGTTTTTGTCCTTTTTAATAAATGCTTCTGTCATATTAGTAATGAATGCAAAATTAAGATGTCATCTATTCTTGAATAATGTCTACTCTTCCTTATGGAAGCTGTACATGTAATTTAAAAAATGCTGATAAAAATCTTCATTTAAAAAATAAAACATCTTTAGAACTATATATACAAATCAGAAACTTTGAATGTATTTGCATTTTACTTTTTTTTTTTTCCCCACACCCTGTTTGAAGGGAAAAATTTCTATTTCATAATTGGAATTTATCAATTAGCATCAACCCAGTACTGATTTTTTATTTTTAAGTAAACCATTTATTGAGAAGAAATTTTACTGATGGTCTACATAAGGGTTTGACAAACTGTGGCTTTTGGTTAAATCTCGCCTGCTGGCCAGGCGCAGTAGCTCACACCTATAATGCTAGCACTCTGGGAGGCCGAGGTGGGCGGATTGTTTGAGCTCAGGAATTTGAGACCAGCCTGAGCAAGAGCGAAACCCTGTCTCTTCTAAAAATAGAAAGAAATTAATCAGACAACTAAAAATATATGGAAAAAATTAGCCGGGCATGGTGATGTATGCCTGTAGTCCCAGCTACTCGGGAGGCTGAGGCAGAAGGATTGCTTGAGCCCAGGAGTTTGAGGTTGCCGTGAGCTAGGATGACGTCATGACACTCTAGCCCAGGCAACGCAGTGAGACTGTCTCAAAAAAAAAAAAAAAATTTTGCCTGCCTTCTTTTTGTAAATAAAGTCTTATTGGAACACAGCCAAGCTCATTCCTTTAGGTGTTTTCTCTATTTTCATGCAGAAACTGGAGAGTTGAGTAGTTGTGAAGAGACAGTATGGCCCAAGAAGCCTCAAATATTTACTATGGGGCCCTTAACAGATAAGTTTTCCAGCCCTTGGTCTAGATTAGCCTCATTTTTCTTGAGATCACAATAATTCAGCATAATATCTGGTGACTTGAAATTGAGGCTCTGTGTAAATCTAAATATTGATTACATACTCTAAGATCCCTTAGTGGCTTTTTGCTCGTTGCCGTTTTTGGTTTGGTTAGTTGCTTGTTCCAATTATACTTGTTTTTAAGTATGAAAAAATCAAGTGCTTTGTGTAACGCACCCCCTCTTTTCAGCGTCCTGATTGATACTCCTTTTTGTACTGGTTCATATCAGCCCTGTGTTGTTTTCCTTGCAAATGGGCTCTTATTTTCTTCCCTCAGTCTGCACGAGGAAGTCCATAGTTAATCAGTGACGTCCCTGTTCCTATTCTGTATCCACAAGGTCCTTGCCAAGAGGGGCCAGCACTGCTCGGCCTGGACCGATTTGGAGAATGTTCCTCTGTGATCCCAGGTTTTGTGTTTGAAGAGTAGCCACCCCAACATGGGATTGGGGGCAGAACTAGGGAGAGAAGGGTGGACCTGGCCCAGGCTTGCCGGGGGTCTTTGTTCAGCTCCTAGGCCACTTCGTTATAGCTAATTCCGACAACTGACTAATAGAATGATGCTGAGAAGTGGATAGTCAAAGCAAGATATTAGACTTTGCCAATTAGGTTTTCCCAAATGCACGAGATTAATTAAATAGTCGGAAGTTCAACCAAGATAGCCAGAGAGGTGCCATTTCTCGTTTTCCAGTCCCCTCCAAGCATGCGTGCACGTTGAATGCATTCAATCTCTGAGCTTGACTCAAAGCCTGTCTTATGGTTTATATGCGGTATGTTGCTTACTGCTCCGCGACTGAACTCTTATACTGCCTCTCTCGCCCACCAGTGCAAGGAAGGCGGCTTCCCCCAGGAACTCTGGTTGGGTGTGAGCGCGGACGCCGTCTCTGTCTACAAGCGTGGGGAGGGACGACCATTAGAAGTCTTCCAGTATGAACACATCCTGTCTTTCGGGGCACCCCTGGCAAACACGTACAAGATCGTGGTTGATGAGAGGGAGCTGCTCTTTGAAACCAGTGAGGTAAGAGGCAAAGCGAGGTAGTCTTTTCTTGCATGGCCTTGACGGAACAGAACAACAGCACCCCATTTCCTGATGCCTTTGACCAAGTCGCTCTCTTTGAACATTTCTCTTTAAAACGTGAGAATACGATGTGGCAGTCCCTCCCCAGGTTCCAGTTCCTCAAAAGCCAAAATCCAATAGCCCCAAATTTCTTCTGTATTTGACACAGAAATTCAGTTCCATTGGATCAGGGAGTCTTAGAGGAAAGGAAGCGAAAGGAAAATGATAAAGGCGTCCAAGAAAAAGCATATGGTTTGGCAATAAAACCTTGTGGAAGTTAGTTGGCGATTATGGCAGAGTCGCAGCTCTGCGACTCAGCTCTGGCGGTGTCCACTGAGCAGGAGGGAGCTGAGGGGCTTGGCCATCCCTGACGTAGCTAATTCTGGGTCACAAAATCACACACACTAAAAAAGCCTCTAAATAGGTGGGCTCTCAGCTCCAGTATTTAAAAAATGTGATAATGCAAGAAGCCTATTGTGGCCCCCCAGAGGGCACTGGTAGCAAGCACAGGTGGTAGTGGAAATGAGCTGCCGGCTGCCTGCCGCATGATGCAGGGAGTGAGGGGGGGTGTTCGAGGTGCCAGGAGGGCGGGTGCAGCAGGCTTACCAGGGTGACCCGGAGATGTGCAGCGAGAGGGTCCCAGGTGTCAGGCTGCAGGATTTGATCAGATCCAGTAGACAACGGGGAACCACCGTGGGATCTTTGATCACACATGACGTCAGAACAGTGGTTTTACAAACAGCAATGTGGGGCGGGGTTGGAAGGAAAGAGAGAGCAGGGAAATGGGAGCGGTTGTGATGCTCTCACGGGGATCCAGGCCAGCCGTGAGGAGGGCAGGCCAAAGGGGTGGCAATGGTGGTGGCATCATTGGAAGGAACTCATGGGAGAGCCTGGCATGAGGAGGTGGCTGGTGTGGAACAGAAGGGGGCCTGGCGTCTGGGGAGCTGGGCAGCTCTCCCAGCCCCCGAGAGCCGCAGTTCCCTGTTGCTTCAGCTGCATCCTGAGCGTTGACTAGTATTAGATGATCCAGTCTTTAAGGCTGTGCTTGTGGACCGTCGTTTCACACTGATTTTTAGTGGGGATAGTAATCCCAGCCCTAGTGATACCAACTGACTTCAGCGTCCTTGGGTGGGTTTGTTTTTTAATGCGCAAAATCTGACAATTCACATCAAGCAAAATTGTCATTTTTGTGTGAAAGAACCACCAGGTGGTGCACATTGTATTTGGAAAAGCCACAATTCCCCTTCTATCTGACCAGGAATAAGGAAAAGCCCTCAACTCAGCTTCATGCAAAACTTTGGCTCTGGATTAGCATCAAAAGCTGCTGGCTTTTGCGTGGAGGATGGACAGAGAACGTCTGGTTATTAGGCTGGGCCCTTTGACTGAGTGGAGGCTCTTGACCATGTCTGTTCTCGCCCCCTGGCAGGTGGTGGATGTGGCCAAGCTCATGAAAGCGTACATCAGCATGATCGTGAAGAAGCGCTACAGCACGACGCGCTCCGCGAGCAGCCAGGGCAGCTCCAGGTGAAGGCAGGAGTGAGCCCACATGTCTTTGCTGTCTGAACGCATCGCCGGGGGGCCTCCGCTGGCTCTGGCGTGCCGAGCCCAGCCAGGAGCAGAGTTGCCCAGGCTTTCTGGAAGCCTCCGGTCGGAGGGAGGTGGCCCCAAGGGTCCTTTCGCCCTGCCAACTTCAATGATCCTGTATTAAGCTGTCAACCTTAACAGTCTGCACAATTTCCAAAGCTTTACTACTCTTAGATGACACATGCCTTAAAAAAGAAAGGGGGAAAACCACACTGCCGCCAAAGCAGCCGGAAGTGCCTTAACTAGTGGAACCGATACTAATCCACCTTAGCTGTGCTACTGACGGGAACTGCTTCCCCCGCTTTGGGGGAGACTTACAGAGCTTGGAAGGGGGGCGTTATTCCTCGATTATGCACTAACCTCCCAGCCTGATTCCCCTGAATTCGAGGGAAGGTGAGGGAGTGGGGAGGGGGCCGAGAGCGCGGGGGGACGGCATGTTTGAGTCGGAGAGCTGCTGGCAGCCTTCCTGGCGGACGTGTATTGACATTTTTCTTTGTTTCATCTTTTAAATGTACGTGCTTGCCTGTGCGTGCATGTGTTCATAAACTCAACACTTTAATCATGGTTTCATGAGCATTAAAAAGCAAAGGGAAAAAGGATGTGCAATGGTGTAAACAGTCTGTCTGTATATTTTAATAGCGCAGAGTTAAGAGTCTCAGTTGTTACTTTATAAGGTGGTTTTATTAACAGCCCGGAATCCTGGATTTTCCTGTCTTTGCTGTATTTCGAAAAACGTATTTTGACTCGGTTAGTTTTGTTTTACATGTAGCAAAGTCTGCGATCTGTGTCTGCTGTACTATAAACAGATATGTGGCCTACGATATAACTGTATTTATAAACCACTCTTCAATACCTGGCTCCAGTGCTGTTTTTAGAAGAATAAAGAAGTCATTTTGGAGTCTTTCATGTCTAAAAGATTTAAGTTAAAAAAAAAAAAATGTTTCTTTGAAGGTTGGCTTGTATCGATCACCCCGGAGAGATCACAGATGTAACCGTGTTGACTGCGGGGAAGATGCTGCGTCCTGAAAGCTATAACATGTGAGCAAACCTTTAAAGGACCCTGACGTTGAATGCTGAGGCTTTAATAAAGTACACACATATTTTATTCCAGGTTTATAACGGTGATCTGAATAAGACACCTGTAAATAAGTCAGCATTTATGACCAGAAGAAGAAGAATCTGGTCTTGGACTTTTATTTTTATATGGAAAAGTTGTAAAGACTTGGGCCAACTAAGTCTACCCACAAAGAAAAAAAGAAATCTGCCTTATTCCTTATGCACAACCATGGGAAATTGTTGTTGGCTCACGGAAAGTCTGACAATAAAAGATATTAGCTAACATGCCGTGTGTTTCCTTGATCAGAGGAGGCTTCAAATACCATGGGGTGGGGGCTTGTTTTGCTTTTGTTTTTTTGGTGTTAATGCTTGTGGTTTCAGAGTGTCTGAGTGTTGGGTTTCACGGACTTACTCACCAGGTCTAAACACGGACCTGTAGCAGTCTCGACTGTTCTATTAGCTGCTGAGTCTGACTCCAAGAAAGCCGAGAAGGTAAAAGAGGGACTCGTAAATGGACCATACAAATCTGAGAACTTGAAGTGTGGTTATGTCAATCTGCTATTGCCTACCCCCAAAATGTGCCTGCTCTTGAAATCCATGATCCTAGAACCTGCCTGCACCTCCCTGTGGAGTAGAACATGCAGGTAGGCAGTCGGGTTTTCGATTTACCCAAAGGACCAGCCCAGGAGATAAGGACCTCACGCATAAGCGAGCGCCAGTTCTCTTGCAAACCACTGATTGCCACCTCTGCTCGTGCTGGGAACCTGCAGCCCCCAGCGACCAGAAGGAAGGTTGGCAAAGACTCAGATATTGTGTTGTTGTCCTTGTTTTCATTTTAGGCTGGAGAGAATTTGGTAGACACACCCTATCCACGCTCCCCATGCAGGATTCCCTCCCTGGAAGGCTGCCCCTACCCCAGTTAAACATGAGGAAACAGACAAGAAAAGGCACGGTGACTCAGCTGAGTGGTTAGAGCAGCACCACAGCTAGAACATGGATTTACACGTGAGCCTTTCTTAGGCAGTAGCTTTGGTTTTGTTTTAGCCTTTTATTTAGAAATTATAGATTCAGAGAAAGTCGAAACAGAAAGTGCAAGGAGGCCCACTTGGTTTCCCTGGGTGGTAACAGCCTGCATTGCCGTGGAGCCGTGTGTATCACAGCTGAGTGAGCAACACTCAGCTTCCTCCATCCACAGTGTACTCAGTTTCCCTGGTTTTACGTGCACTCGGTGTGTGTGATGTCAGTAGCTTTGAACAAGGTCAGTGAAGTACAGCCATCCTCGGTATCCATGAGGGATCGATCGGTTCCAGGACCTCCCCTGAAATGGTTACCAAAATCCTGAGATGCTCAAGTCCCTGACAAATGGTCTCGTATTTGCATAGAACCTACGCACATCGTCCCGTACACTTCCAGCCATCTGTAGACTACTTGTCATACCTAACACAGCATTAGTGCTATGTAAATAATTGTTATACTGAACTTTTTTCTAACGTGTATTTTTCTTGGTTTTTTTGTTCTTATTTTTTCTCAACATTTCAATCTGTGGTTGAATACAGACCCTGTGGATAGGAGGGTTGAGTGCAATTTTGAATATCTGTTTATTACTGCGGCAGGCATCAGTGTAAACAATGGCATCACTTCAGACTTGGACGATCTAGTTGTATTTTCATTTCATTTCATTCTTTTGGAAGAGAATCCACATCAGTAATTTTTTTAAAAAAAATTCAAATACTTGGAGTAAAAAATTACTTTTCCTCCCAGCCAGCCTCCCCAATTACCCGTTTTCCTTCCCCACAAATAGCTATTTTCACCATTTGAATATTCTTCCAGAAACTTTTTTTTATTTTTTTTTTTTTGAGACAGAGTCTCACCATGTTGCCTGGGCTAGAGTGCCGTGGCATCAGCCTAGCTCACAGCAACCTCAAACTCCTGAGCTCAAGCGATCCTCCTGCCTCAGCCTCCCGAGTAGCTGGGACTACAGGCATGCACCACCGTGCCTGGCTAATTTTTTTCTATATATTTTTAGTTGTCCAATTCATTTCTTTCTATTTTTAGTAGAGATGGGGTCTCTCAGGCTGGTCTTGAACTCCTGAGCTCAAACAATCCGCCCGCCTCGGCCTCCCAGAGAGCTAGGATTACAGGTGTGAGCCACCACACCCGGCCAGAAATGTTTTAAATTGTGCAGGCATATATTCAAATATATATATATCCCTGTCCTTGTTTTTTAAAAATATGTATGTATATATAAAAGCATAAACTCCTGTACCTTGCTTTTTTCCCAGAATCGTATTTTAGCTCTCATTCTACACTAGCACCTATAGAATTGCCTTATTCTTTTCAACTATTATATAGTCCCCAGGACAGATTTGTGGGAAAAAAAATAGGCCACCTACTTTCTCTCTGAAAATAGTTCAGAAATCTAATAAGGCAAATAATTATTTAGTTATCAGACTTTATTTAGATAGCCCACTAAGTTGAGGTCAAAAATATGTCATAATAAAGTTCTGTAATAACTACGTCATACACTGGGGTCTTTGCTAAATTCTGGAAATACTTATGCCCGTTGGGTATAAAAGTAAGTGCTTTAAAGAATGAAAACCCCTGCCCACCAAGTGCTTATACTGTAAAAGGAGGACAAAACAAAAATACACAAAACTGATTTCAACCAGCATATTTATGGCTGTTACATTCAATTGATCAGAAAAACATCATGATATGCTGCAAAAATATTGGACCCGGATTCTAGGTTTGGCCTTGACATTGTCAAAATATGTAATCTTTTAGGTCAGGGGTCAGCAAACTACCGTGCAGAGGCCAAATCTAGCCTGCCACGGCACCAGAGGCCGCCTACAAAGCTGAAAATATTTACTCTGTGGTCCTTTATAGAAAGAATGTGCTGATCCCTGTTAGATAGTTCCAGAAGTATAATGTTTCCTTTATAACCAATTGCCAGCTACGGTTAGAATTTTGATTCCATGTTTTATGCAAGGAATATAGTCCCGTTTTGAGGGTGTTACTGTGTTGTTTGTCCCCTATTTTGAATGAGTCCCCTCCCTCCCTCCCTGCATTTCCTCGTCAGCACAAACTGGCTCAGCATCACTTTTCATTTCTATTTGATCAATCAGCAGATTGGTTAAAGCTTCTCCAGGACAGATTCTATTTTCCCTCCACATGCCCCAAGAAATCCAGCATCATGCCAGCTTAGAACATTTTAGGGGCTCAATTTAGCCGTAAATAGTGAATAAGTCACAGCTCAACTTTCAGCAAGTTTATTATGGTGATCAGACAAATGCACATGAAAATGCTAAATAAACACACAAGGTAGAGTCCTGTGCATATCAGGAAATAGTGTTCCAGGTGCCTGAGGCAGGCGGCTGGGATGGCCAGGGGAGGGCTCAAAGTAGAGAGTGGTGGGCCCTGAGCTGATCTTGCAATACGGCAGGACTTGGGCTGGGGGAGGAAGGAAGCCCTGGTGGAGCGCCCCGGAAGGAGCACAGCACGGGGGTGGAGGTGAAGGTGAGGGTGGGCAGGTGTCAGTGGGGAGGTCAGACACTGTGCTAGGGCTCTTTTGTCATAGCCCAAAATAGTGTGTTCATCCATCTCTCTTCCTCCGTTGTCCCACCTACACCCATATATTCTATTCCCCACAGCCTTGATACCCAGAGAGAGCTTTATAAAACATAGATCTGCATATATCCCTCTCCCATGCAAAACTCCTATAACTTCCTGTGCCACCGAAATATAAATCTCTGTGCCTGTAGAGCCCTGTGTTTTCTGCCACTTCATGCCACGCCCACCTTGTCCCAAGCCACTCTCCACTTCGCCCCCGTTTCAGCCATACTGCCTGTGGCCAGCAGCCTCCTCTCGGTCACGCTTTCATTGAGTCCCTGTGTCATCAGTCCCCCGACTTACAGTATTCCACTGCCCAGCAGTGACGAAGGTGACGGATGCTTCCTGGTGACACCCAGTGTGTGTACTCAACAAGACCAGAGCTGTAATTCCTAAGCACTCGGAGCTCTGGCAGTGATGTGCTGGTAAGCGTTTATCAACTAGCTCTCCAGGGGCGTGAGGGGGGAGGCCGCTTTGCAGTTGCTGATTTGCATGGTGTAAATATTCCCACCATGGCGAATTTCAGGCTCCAAGTTGGTACCACTGAGTATGGAGATGGCACGAGATGCACAGTCAGCTCTGGCAGCTGGTGGGTGCCAAGTCCTGAACACCACTGACAAGACACGTAATGGAGAGGAGATGACCTTCATTTCAATAAAAAAATCAGCATTTGGTTATTCAGAAGACAATCTCTGAATGAAGTGGAAAGAAGACACTTAGAAAGCCCTAAGCACTGTGCGTGGGGGGAAAGTAATGTGGGAAAATGGAAGATGTTTTCAAAGTATAGAATCTGTTCCTATCTTTAGTTTTCCCAAGAACTTCTATTCTCCCTTTCGAGTAGTAACAGGATTGCAGTCAATAAGCAGTTTGAGACGTAAATAGGGTCTGCTACCCCTGAGGCATCCAGACATTTGTGCGGTGGGAACCAGTTGTTAGACTAGAGTTCTCATCATTCCCTCATGACATGCTGGGGAAAAACGAATAATTCCTATAAATCTGAAATGGTTCCCTGTGAGTTCACTGAATGACTTGGCATTGAGGAGATTTAATAGGCCTCCTAACAGGAGATCAGATAACCCCAGGGATCAACACCAATCATCTTTACTAAGTAGCTCAGAGCCTCGCTGGGAGTACAAGATATAAATCTATGAAACAGTAAGGCACTTTTGACACTGCAAGAGTGTGTGGACCGTCTGCATGTGTGTTGAAGGGTCCAGAAAGGAAATGTTCAAAGAGGAAAGTTTTGAATGAAGGAAAATATTGAACCAAAAAAAAAAAAAAAACGCAGATTTGTGATGTGGAGTGTGAGCACCTGCCAGTGCGGTGGAGCCAATGAAGGAAGGAAATTCAGGGGACAAAAATGAGCAGCATGTGGACTTCTGAAGTCATTTTTCTTACGCTCTGAGTTACACCTTTGATCAACTCTCTGATGCAATCAGTGGCCTTTGTCTCCATGTGCTCAGCACGTACGTTTCAGGCTTGGGGCCAAGTGTGCTGCCACCAGCATCTCATTTTGTCCTCATAGTAGTCATGATGTAGGTGCTATTTACAATCTATTTTAAAATCTGTTTTACAGTGCGGATATTGAGATTTAGAAAGCAATTTATTTAATTTGCTTTCACAGCTTTTCTGTGTAACAAATCACCCCCGCATTCAGTAGCCAAAATAGCATCCATTTATCCAGCTCATGATTCTATCGGCTATCGGTTCGACGGGCTCACCTGGGCAGTCTCTCCCTGCTGGGCTCATTCATGGCTCTTCGGTTCACTTGCAGCCAGGTCAGCTTTGTTGATCTTGCCTTGGCTTTCTCGTTGGGGGCCTCTGATGAGATGGTTGAGTTCTTCTCTGTGTGGTTTCTCACCTTCCAGCTCGCTAGCCTGGGCTGGTTCACAGGGCATTTGGCAAGCTGTCAAGAAAAGTAACAAGAACAAGCAAGGCCTCTTGAAACTTAAATTCAAAACTGGTACGTTGTTAATTCCACTGCATTCTGTCTCTCCAAGCAAGACACAATGCCAGACCGTAGTCAAGAGATGGGGAAATTGACTCCATATTTTGATGGAAGCTGCTGCAAAGCCACTCAACAAGAGGTTGGGGAATTGTGGCCATTTTTTGTAATCTACCACCCTTGCTGAAAATCACAATATTACTATAGACAAAGAATTCAGATCCAGGTTCATGTGACTCCAAAATCTTGCTCTTCATCACAAAACTATACTAAACCCAAACACTTTCTGTGTTTTTCACTGGCCTCCTCATCTGTTCACACTCACTGCATGTGGCGTAATTTACCACCGTGCCATCACCAGCTTCCTGAAATTAGACACACTTAGCACAAACGTGCCTGTGCCCACTGTATTATTCCCGCTTCCAAGTTTCTGCTCATATTCTTCTCTTGCTTACAGTGGCATTTCTCCCTATTCAGATTCTCTTCATCCACGGTAATCTGATTCAAGTTTTAATTTCTACACGAAGCTGCCTGCAACAGAGACTTCTAGCCATCCCCCAATAATCGGGCCATTCTCTCCTCTTACCTTTTAGTAATAGAAATCTCCTACGTTTTAGTTTGCAATAAATGCTTGGATACAGGAAACATTTCCCAGCCTCACTTGCAACTTAGTGTGTGTGATCACTTTAAAATAAAACATGTTGCAACATCTTGATATTTCTCCCATAAAAAGGCCATAGTGATTCACTTCTAATGCACAGAGTAGGTGGAAATGATACCGCATGACTTACAAGCCCAAATCACAGAAAGCGATATGTCTCTACCTACCCTTTCTCTCGGGACGTACATGCACAAACTCTGAGCTGACATGTAAGTCTGGCTGGCTTGAAGTTGGGATGATGAAAAGACTATTTTAGAAGGCCACATAGAGAGAGATGCCTGACATGCCCCAGGTGTGCCATCCCTTAGCCATTTGTCTTTCCAACCTCCACTGTAAGATATGTCAAGGAGTCTTCAGACTATCCCAGCCCCTAGCATGGAGGCCCCCTACCTTATGCTGAGGTGAGCAAAGATGAACTCTGCCTGCTAAGATCTGCCCAAGTTGCCATTTCATGAGTGAAATAAATGCTGTTGTTTTAAATGGCAACTAAGTTTGGAGGTGGTTAGCTTCACCATAGTAGACAACTAGAACATACTTTGGTATTAGATGTGGGGTGCTGCTATAACAAAAGCTAAAAAATGTGACTTTGGGACTGAGCCTTGGGAAGAAGCTGAACTTAAGAAACAGGTTAGTGAAACATAAAGGACTTCAAAGGAGTCATTAACAGAAGCTTGATGACCCCCAAGGGGGTGCTGGCAAGGATGTAAAGGAAAGTGAGGAAAAGAAAGGGGTCTTTGTAATTCAATGGCAGAAAGTTTAGCAACACTGTTGCCTGCGGTAACGTGGGAAATAGAAAATGTACCCAATGAACTGGATGTTCTAGCTAAGGAGATTTCCAGAGAGTGTGTTGAAAGTACCACCAGTCCCAGGGTTGGGGACCATGGTTTTAAAACATATTCACAAATTCTTTGATTCTCCTCCTATCAAAAGGTGGAGTCTAATTCTCCCCTCCTTGAATATGGTGACTCACTTCTAACAAATAGAATGCGACAGAAGTAATACTGTGTGCTTTCCAACGCTAAGTCATAGAAGGTGACACTAAAGCTTTGGCTTGTCTCTTTCTCTCTGGGGACATGTGTTTTTGGAGTCCTAAAGCCAACATGCTGGAGAGACTACATGGAAAAGCCACATAGAGAAAGATGCCCAAGGAATCCCAGCTGTGCCAGCTCTCAACTATGTTTTACCAACATCACCCACAAGACACTTCAAATGACTCTGGTTCCCAGCCTTCAGGCTGCCTCACTTGATGCCAAGGGGATTGGAGATGTGCTTTCCCCACTGAGGGGGCTCCAGCCACTTCAGTAAGCCAAAAAGAGAAAGAAAGTTATGAGGAATGGAGAAGATATAAAACTATCATTATTCACAGCTGATATGATGAAGCACCTAATTTATTGGTTTATCATGTTGGATTTTCTAATAGAATTAATGAGTGACTACAGCAAGATTACTAGATAAAAGGTTGAAATTAATAAAAATCTGCATTTCTACATAGGAGCAACAATGAACTATAAAATAAAATTTTAAAATAGATATTAAATGTTTTAAAAAATGTAGTATCTAAGAGAAAATGAAAACTAAACGAAATATTACATCCTCTGAGGTCAAAGCCCAAGACTTCTCCTTTCTCCTTCAGCCTGAATGAGATGTGAATTGATCCACAAAACATATGAAATGAGAAGTGGAAATTACTACGATACAAATAGCCAATCATAAAAGCAAAAATATGTCATAGATAGAAGGAAACAGGAGTATATAACCCAATTTCTCTGTTATACAGCTGAAGCAGCTAAAGATTCATAAATCCTACTTTGATGATCCTTCTGAATTATGCTGATTGTAAAACATAGTAAGAAAATCTAACTTCTGGCCAGGTGAGGTGGCTCTCGCCTGTAATCCCAACACTCTGGGAGGATGAGGTGGGAGAATTGCTGGAGGCCAGAAGGTGGAGACCAGCCTGTGCGACATAGTGAGACCCTGTCTCTACAAAAATTTTTTTAAATTAGCTGGGCACAGTGGTGTGTACCTGTAGTGTTGGCTATTTGGGTGGTTTAGGCAGAGGGATCACCTGAGCCCAGAAGTTCAAGGTTGCTGTGAGCTATGATCATGCCATTGCACTCCAAACTGGGTGACAGAGGAAGACACTGTCTCACAAATAAAATAAAATAAAAATGAAATAAAAATCTAACTTCTAATAATAAAATACATCCCTTTACCATAAAGTCCCATTTATTGGTTAGTAAAGAGCTTCTGCTTGAAATGTTTATTTTATATTTTAAACCAGCCAGTCTTCTGTTACTTGGTAGAATCATGAATTTTTTAAAAGTAAATTTCTGCTGCTATTCAGCTAGAGCATGCCACCTATCTGGAATCATCCAAGTGGGAAGCGCAGTGATTGCAAATTGATACCTGCTGTTAAAAGCACCACACCTTCTCCTGACTCTGCACAAATGACTCTTCGTCATTCAAGCCTCAGCTTAAAATGCCATCTCTGCAAAGGCCTTTCCTCATCACCAAATATAAAACAGCTAGCCCTTATTGCCTCATCGTGTTTTAAATAGCACTTGGTGCTAAATGATATCTTATTTGTTGAATTATATATTGTATGTGTTCCCCAGTTAGAATGGAAGCTCCATGAGAACAGAAAGCTTTTTATATTTGTAGCTATCACTCTGTTAACTAGAACTGTGCCTAAATGTGGTGGGTTCTCTGTAATTATTTCTTAGATAAATGAAGGAACAAATTGTGACTTTCAGTTTGGGGCCACCCCAGCTGAGATTCCCTGCAGAACAGAGTACAGGCAGAGATTTTCTGCTGATGCCCTGGGAAGTGCAATCCCAGAACCCGTGAACATTGCCCTATGGCAAAAGGGACTTTAACAGATGTGAATAAGTTGTGGATCTTGAGATGGGGCAATTATTCTAGAATGCTCACGTGGGCCCAATGGAATCACAATTGTCTTATAAGAGGGAAGCAGGAAATCAGAGTTAGGGCAGGAGATTTGGCAGAAGCAAGAGGATGGAGTGATGTGAGACAGGACCACAGGCCCAGGAGTGCCAGCAGCCGCTAGGAGCTGCCAGAGGCACGGAGCCCTCGGGAGGAACCAGCCCGGCCGACATTTGATTTTAGACTCTCACAATTTATTTCAGGATTTTGACCTGCAGGACTGTAAGAAAATCAATTCATGTTTCTTTAAATCACTGCGTGCGTGATAATTTGTGTCAGCATCAACAGGGAGCAAACACACACGCTCTGCCCTGGAGGGTGGCGTTTTATCTAAGGCTGTGGCGGGAGGGTCCAGAGGCTCCAGGTGCACAGCTGCTCAGTCTTAAGGGGTGAAAATCGGAGGCCTGGCGGAGTCACTTGGCCGTCTTGGTGCTGAGGTGCTGTTACGGCAAGTGTCGGTGACCGGTCCCAGGGGAATAACCGAGCGGCACGCAGAGAGTCGGAAAGTCAGAGAGTTTTATTGCCGGCGGCCCAGACTGAGGTCAAGCCTCCCAGAATCTGAGCACCTTTTCCGGGTTTTTGTCAGGTTTTATACTTTTTCTGGGGAGTTACTTTTAACAAATCACACACAGGTACAAATGATTAACCAATTAGCAGAAAGACTTAAAAGTTATCCAATAAA
>CAUYSK010127659.1:0-74566 GCA_963575035.1 Avahi laniger
TTTCTATTTGGATTGGTAGAATTTTTTTTGTTTTGTTTTGAAACAAAGTCTCGCTTTGTTGCCCGGGCTGGAGTGAGTGCCATGGCATCAGCCTAGCTCACAGCAACCTCAGACTCCTGGGCTCAAGTGATCCTACTGCCTTAGTCTCCCAAGTAGCTGGGATTACCTGCATGCGCCACCATGCCAGGCTAATTTTTTCTCTCTCTATATATTTTTAGTTGTCCAGATCATTTCTTTCTATTTTTTTAGTAGAGACGGGGTCTCACTCTTGCTCAGGCTGGTCTCGAACTCCTGACCTTGAGCGATTCACCCGCCTCGGCCTCCCAGAGTGTTAGGATTACAGGCGTAAGCCACTGTGCCCAGCCCAAAAATAATTTTTATGAAGAAAATAATTATCAATAAGTAAATGTTTTATCTAATTCACTTTTTATTTCACAGTTCTGTTACCAAAAAAAATTATCATGTGAAATTAAAATAAACCATAAAATGTGAGAGAAAATATGATCCAATGGACATACTTTCTTTACTCCTAAACTTCTCAGTACAAACTCTGTTACGATTAAAGAGAAACTCTTAGTCTGTGAAAAGATTGTTTTAAGGTGTTATTAGAACACAACTGTGTTTATATGTTCATTTGTTTTAAAAGCCAAATTGTATAAAGCAATGATCAGACCTTTGGTAGGTATTCTCCTCCATCTCCTTCAAAAATAAAGAAACATTATATCAAACAAAGACATGAACTTAACTTCAAAACCTCTTTCAAATTTCTTATAAAATAAAGTTAAATTTAAATGTCTTTCAAAATAACCAATATAGGAGTACATTTATTTCCACAAGTCAGAATTCTTGATATGCATGCTATTAGCATGATTTTTACAATTGAACTGGTGCAAACAGAGAGGAAATCAGTTCTATAATCTCCAAATATGCTCCCTGAGCCTTGAATCTAAAGCCATCTGGACACTGTGACAGCATTCTATTTATTACATACAAAAGTCTGGATTCTGCCGATGCATAAACAGTAATTAAACACACAAGCCAACCATGCATGCCAGTTCGGTGAGAACTATCCTTTGAGTATCTTACAGTTTCCATGCCAATGAGCTCATTGAGAGATTGGCTGGTGATTAAAGATTAATGATTTATAGTTGCAAGTGAGGTTCATTTGTTGCTTACTGAAATATGTTTGACAGCATCTTTGTGCTTTTTGTAGAATCCATAGTCATAGAGTTAATTATTCTTAAGACAGTTATCTCAACTAATTTGAGACATGAGCTTAAAGTGGCAACATATATTAATAAAATTTCAAATATTTTAATATCTAAGTTATCATACAGCATGCCTCTTTTCCTATGCCCTCTTTGACTAGGAGGTTTTATTTGAACACTTCTAAGTATAACTCTTCCAATGTACACATTGGAGAGAACATCTATTTAAGATTTTTTTCCCCTAACTTCGTTTCTGTAATTCATATCTTCTCTGGCTAGTCACAGCCTGTGCTTAAAGCAAGGGGACATGATGAATGAAAAAGAAAAATAATGGAGGCACTTACAAAGAAGACTGGTTATACCTTCAGTTAATCAGCATTTTACTTTTTAAAGGTGTTTAGATTTTTCAGAATTTGTTGATTCCCATGAGAAAGCAGATGCTGGGGAGAATTACTATTCAGTTAAACATAAAAATAATTGCAGCTGGGGGTGGGAGAACTCATAAGTTATGTTTCAGAATAGAGTATATTCTTGAGTGCTGTATCCTTAGAGCTATTGGAATCTGTTATTTCACTCATACTAACATAACATATAATTTGCTTTATAAGTGCAGTAAAGTATAACTGAAAATATGACTGACCCCTTCATAACCTTAATGGTTCTATAAATACAGAACTAAAGTAATTTATAAAGCTGTTAAAATTAATTCTGCCATTAAAATAAACTCCAAAGTACATTACATTATTACTGTAGTAACCTAACTATGAACTGCTCTGAGTCAGCAAAGTGAATCAATGGTGATGAATGATTATTGCTGCTGAGCAGTGCCTGGATTAAATGCTTGCTTGGTCAGGAAGGAACTTTCTTCCAATACAAACAGGCTTCATTGACTTTTTTTTTTCCTGGCTATGGTCCTTCTTTTCTATGAAGTTCTTTGGCCTGGGAGGTTAAACCTTGGCAGGCACATATTTAGCTAAAGCTGCCTCTCCTGTTAAATTCTTAAAATTCTCACATCAACTTTTATTCATGGTAATGTATTGTTCAGAATCTTTGTTATACAGATTCCCAAGATTTCACCTGACTTTCATTTTCTGCAAGAGGTAGATGTTTGCTGTCAATATCTTCAAAAAACAGGTTAGAAAGTTTCAAGCTCTCTCTACTTTTACCTCTAATTTGATGCACTGTGTTATCAAGGCCTTTGCTGAAAAGTGGGGAGAATTGCCTTGGTTTCTCTACTTAGCATGGAGTAAATGTAAAAATACCTTAGATAAGATCCACAACCAGACCTTGCACCTGTAATCCTAGCACTCTTGGAGGCCAGTGTGGGAGGATTGCTTGAGGTCAGGAGTTCAAGTCTAGCTTGAACAAGAGTGAGACCCCATCTCTTCTAAAAATAGAAAAAATTAGCTGAGAGTGGTGGTGTGTGCCTGTAGTCCCAGCTACTCAAGTGGCTGAGGCAGGAGGATCGCTTGAGCCTGGGAGTTTGAGGTTGCTGTGAGCTAGGCTGCTGTCAGAGCACTTTAGCCTGGGCTACAGAGCGAGACTCTGTTCTCAAAAAAAAGGAAAAGAAAAAAAAAATCCACAACCAAATTATTTAGAATTTCTTTCTCTTTATTTAACCAAGACTTTCAGCATCTGAACAAATGAACTTCATTGTTTCAAAAGGTGATGTTTTCTACTGGTGATTGTTTCTACTCCAACTCTATTAGGTGAATTTTTTTCTAGGCCCATTTCTCGCAGTAAAAAAGAATTAGTGCCTCTCTAGAGATACTAGAGAAGAGTCTGCCAGTGAATAAAATGTGCAGAGCTGCAGATGCATTAACTAAATGACTCACTCCCAACCCAAACTCACATTGTCGCTATCTGCTTTGGTGAAATTATCCACAATTATAGGACCTAGATCTTCATCATTGCTGTCCAGTTGTTGAAGTAGAAATACTAAATCTCTGAATCACAGGGGCTACTGTGCACTCTGAAATAGTAGTTGAAAGATATTCCAGGGAAAAAGAGAAAAAATATGTAAAGAAAGCAGTGAGAAATACTAAAGAGCATGGATGTTTTCCATCACTGCTGAAACTACTTAAGCAGCTGAATTTAATTGTTTCAGACAGTTTTATATTAAGGATCAATAAAATAAAAAGTGAGCAATGGTTACATATAATCTAGGTTGAGAACTGACTAAATAAAATCTGCTATAAACTGTAAAATGGACTATGTCAGTCCACAATCAAACTAATGATTCAGATAAATCATCTGAGAAATAAAAGAAGCGAAAAAATATTAATAGGCAATACAATCAAAATCAATAAACATTCCAGAGGAAATATTGGTAATATATATTAAAAGCCTTAAAAATATTCATGTACTTTGGCTCCCGAATTTATTTTCATGGAATTTTTCTTAAGAAATCATGGATGTTATCAAGTATTTGATTAAAAAGATGAACCCATTTGGATCTTTGAATATCAAAGAAAATTAGAGACAACCTAAGTGCCAAATGATAGTCATTTAAATGGCATTGTTGGAAAATATGTAACAATATGAGGAGAATAGCATAATTATAACTGAAAAGATATGTTGTAATACACTTTATCTTAGCTAAAAGGCCAAGAAGCAATAAAGTATGTTATAATATATGCTGCATGATTTTATTTTTGTTGAGTTTAGGCGAGAGGGACAAAATATTGTCTTAAGTATTAATAGACCATTATTAAAGATGAGTCCTTAGAAGGATTCTTTTGAAAAATATATATTTTTCATTTCTCAGAAGGTGCTGAGGGATGCACTTGAGAGTTGCTGAGGGAATGGGGAGATCGGTTTCCTTTAGAAAGTGCATGTGTGTGTGTTGGGGAGAGGCTGGGGGATCCCAGACTCTAAGATAAGAAGAGAGCAATAGGGTTGATGGCAGTTTTGTGGTTTGAAGAGAGAGAAGGAAAGTAAGCAGAATGAAGCGTTATTGATAAAAAATGATAACTAAAGAAACCTGCAGGAAAAGTCTATAGTCCTTGCCAAGATTATTTGATTTGGACTCATTTTTTCTGTAGTGGTAGCAAAGTACTGAACTTGGTCATCAGGTGACCTAGTTTTATTTAAAACAATCTACTACCTATATATAAATATTGTGAATGTCAGTCAATTCCTCTGTGACATTTTATTGTGTATTTGTGTGGTCTGTGTTCTTAAAATAAATATACCACTTAAGAGCTTCTTAAAACTTTTAATTATTTTATCGTTAAAATATAGCTAAAGAAAATGATATTGATTGATCAAAATGGGATAAGATTAATGCTAGATGCTTAATGGACATTCTAAAAAATCTAATTCCTTCTCTCTCTTACCTTTCCATTTATGAGATAAATATACTCTGTTTTTATGGTACTTTCTGGACTTAGAGGTGGATAACAGAATAGAGGCTTGAGATTTACATACTAAGTAAGTATGTTTTTTATTCTTTTCTTCCTGATATTTTTATTTCGCAAATCTGATCCAAAAGTTCAACTCCTGCTTTAAGAAGTGGTTGAAACATCTTGTAATCAATCTTTTCCAATCCTGCCACTTCACTTGACAGGCGAGATTAGTGAGACACAGAGATCTAAATTTGCAGGACATTTTGGGAGGACATACTGGACTGAAGTCTCACCCAACTCCTGCCCCAGGTTTGCTGTTACTGGACAGCCTCTCTTAAAAGTCTCAGAACAATTTAATTTATCCAAAATGCTAAATATTAATAGAAAAAGAATTAGTTCAAGAGTGTCCCTAACTTTATTTTATTTTATTTTATTGCTTAATACTTTATTTCCTTAATCTATGATCTATTGTGAAAATATATAACACCATATATATTTTTTGAATGAAGGTATGGTATTCGGGTTTAGTGGACAGATACTAGGTTTGAGAAGCTGTCACGCTGCCCTGGATGTGCCTGGTGATGCATCAAAGACTGCTGCGGAGGGAAGCTGTCTAAACCTGGTTCCTGTTCCCCAATCTCACTTTCAAATACAGAAGTTTTGTGTTTAACTATTTTATATATTTCTCTCTTAGTAAGATATTATTTGCATAATGGATTGAATGACTTACAATTTAAAACAAAAACAAAACCCCCAAATGCACTATTCCAGCACTAATATTAGGACTAATAACCTTAGTCACAATAGGTGGAGGATTTTATTGCATGAATTACTCGTGGATTAGGGATGCTTTCAGAGATGAATTATTTCTGTTTTTGTTTTTTTCTTCTACTTCCTACTATATTCCCATAATACTGACCTCCTTGTAATCTAGCTCTGGGTTTATCCCCCTGTGGCCAGACTGATGAACCTCCTTTGCACACGGCATATTATTTCTCTACATATGACAAAACGTATTCAGGACAAGAATATTTTCACCTGCTCTATCACTACCACACTGGTACAGGTCCCTGCCACCTCTTGCTTACACTATTGCAATAGCCTCCAAACCGGTTTGTCCCCTTTTGCCATTTACTCCCCACCCAAATCTATTCTTAACGGAGCACACTAGAATAATCTTCTTAAAAATGATATCAGATGACAGCAGCCAATGCTCAGAAACCTCCAATAGTTCTCATCTCCAACTGTAGTAAAATCCAAAGTCTATACCACCCTTCCTTTCCACTCCCATGTATTGGGAGTCTCCTAGCTTTTCTTCTTCGTGCTGGGAATGTTCCCACTGCAGGACTTCTGAACATACTGCTTCCTGCCTGGATTGCTTTTGTCCTGGAAATTCCCATGAATTGTTCCCATGCTGTCTTCAAATATTTATTCAAATACTATTTTCACAGTGAGGCTTTGTCTTACTACCCTCCTTAAAATTACAATTTCCACTCCTGCGTTCCTTTCCCAAGTTTCTTACTTTTCTCGATATAACAACTACCCATTCTAGCATTTATATATACCTCATTTATTTTTGTATTGATTCTATACTGCCATGGTATAATTTACAAGAATGCAAGATTTTTGGACTGTTTTGTTCACTAAGATATTCCCATGCTAAAGTAAAATGACTCTCATATAATATTGAATAAATGTGTTAAAAATTTATTCAACTTTTTAATGAGAGGACCACCAGTATAGTAAAACCAGTAAAACACATTTGAGAAATTTCATATATTAGACACTAAAGAAGGAATAGTATTGATAGCTTAAGTATAAAACTGTCTAATGTTCTACAGGGCAACAAAATAATAAATTTGGGGCTAAATTTCAATCAGAAAAAATAATTTAAATTTCTACTGTACAAAATTCTGCAAGTATCAACTACTTTCTTTGCATCTGAGCACTAGTTAACAGGAAAGACCAAGTCAAACAAAGGCACGTTCATCTAGATAGTTCAATAATCCAGGGTGTACCTGTAAAGCAATGCTCTGACATGACCTTGAAAAGGCAGGAATTTTTTCTTAAAACTCAAATACCTAGAAGCATTACTGTCATGTAGTTAAATACTCAATAAATTAATAAATATTTGTTGATTATGTAAGTTATTATTATTTTCAATTGTAGAAAGGTTATTATTTTCAATTGTATAAAAACCTTATTCTGTACTGAAAGTTAACCTGTGTCTTTAGGATTTTTAGTTTATTTTTCAGCTAGAAACGTCACCTCCACATTTTTTGGGCATTATTGTCATTGTTCTCTATGTGCAACTAATCACACAGTCCAATAATGGGAAACCTTATCTTGGCAAGAGGAAATTCTATGCTAAATACATGCAGCATGGTTTCTACAAGTGTACGCTCAGAATATCCTTCCAATTATTTATGACAAGTTGACCTACGGTTTGGAGAATACACTGATTTTTACAAAAGAAAAGGGCACTTGCTGTATGGTAGGAGAAAATGTAAATTAGGACAATCTTTCTGAAAGGCGCTTTGAATAAAAAGATAAATACACGTAGCTGATGACCAGGCAATTATAATTCTATGCTTTTAAATCATAGACAATTTAAATTTCCTTCAGTGTCTTTTATTTTCTATTGTTTTCCTACAAAGAACAGATATTAACAAATGATATTCAATGCAATAAAACATAAAGTCTTACTTTAAATATTGGAATAAATTATTTATAAGTATATTCAGCCTTTAAGACCATTGATATACTCCGAAATTACTGTCAGATAGTAGGTATGGTGCAATTATAAATGTACTGTTTCCTTTAAATATTAAAAGTTATATTGAAATATTTACCTTAATGTTGTGTCATATGCACATCAACCAGCAAGAAGGTGAAATGTCTGAATTTGAGCAATATGAAAATCTGCACAGAGTTGCTCTGCTTTCCTCTCAAAATATAATGCAGCCAAACTTATGCATTTTCTATCCAGTGGAAGAATCACACTGAAGGTTGTTATTAAGGATAATTATGCACTTTAAAATGTATTTTGCTCTCTTCTCTTATCCCTGAGTGTTGGCTGTACTTAGTGACTGGCTTCCAAAGACTAGAGTATGAACAGAGGAAAAATTAAATACATTCACTATGGAGAAATGTGGCAGCCACCAATTTGACTGGGTAGGAGATCAAGGTCAACATTATCAGTGATAAGTCAAATTGATAACATGTACTTTTGTTATGCTATGAGAAGAGCACTTCACTTCTATAATATTCTTCCTGAAAACCTATCACCCTGGCTGAACCATGAGAAAACATCAGATAAACTCAAATTGAGGGATATTATATGAAATACCTTACTGGGTACTCAAAAAAATTTCAAGGTTATGAAAAACAAAGAAATCTAAGAAACTGTCACAGATCAGAGGAGACTAAAGAGACAAGATGACGAATTATAATGCGTCATCCTGGATGGACTCCTGAAACAGAAAAAAAAAAAATTAGTGTAAAATATAATAAGATCTAAGTTGATAGTTAATAGTAATACGACAATGTTAGTTTCCTGGTTGTTCCAATAGTAACTTGGTAATAATGTAAGATGTTACAATAGGGGAAACTTGGAGAAGAAAACAATGAGAACTATTTTTCCAACTTTTCTGAAAATCAAAGGCTAATCTAAATTTTAAAAAATGATTTAAAAATACATTCTAACATCCCTGTATACTTATAGCAACTCATTAGACAACAAAGGAAAGAAGAAAGGAAGGATGGATGAAAGGGAGGAAGGAAAAAAAGAGGAAGGAAAGAAGGAAAAAGGAAGAAAAGCATGAAGGAAAGAAGAAAGGAAGAAAGAAAGGAGGTGAAGAAATAAACAGCAGAGAAATTAATTCCTGGAGGGAGAAACTTCAGAAAATTCTAAGTATTTCTTTTCTCATTATCAATTGGTAAATCAGTAGTAAGAATGCCCTGCATCTTCCGATTCTACCACTGTATGTCAGCTCTTTTAGCATATGCTCATTAGTGTTTCTTCCTGCAAAAAGAGGCTTGCCTTTGGTAGATATGTTAAACAGAAAATTTAAAAAAGAACCTTGTTTCCCCCAAAAAAGAACACTTCATTGTCAAACCGGTGGAGTACGCTTTGCACTCACAGCCTGTAACTGTGATTATCTGGATATCTGGGGGATTATTTCAGCAAATTAGGCATGAATGCTCAAGATAATTGTTTCAATTATCCACTTCGCTTTTTGTTTCTATACATATATTGTGTATGGTTTTGTTTTACTGTCGTATCCTAAGTACCAGAGTCATTATGCAAACCTTTAGAAATACTTGGAATCTTTATATGTTCTGATCCATTTCCAAGTCACAAAAAGCAACCATCTATTTAAACAGTGCAGTGGGCGGGTGGGTGTGTGTGCAATTTGTTAGGGATATTGAAGCATATCATACGTCAACTTCAGGAAGGCAATTTTTTGACTACTTTAGATGATCTTTATTGCATTAGCTTATTTAATACAATTAAATGTATTAATAAGAGATGGCTTATTATTTTACTAGGATCACATATATGAATATAGCTTTTCTTTAATATCATGAAAAGACTAATGCAACTTACAGTTTTCTCTATCCTCATAATCATGTTTTTATTTCAGATGTAGTTGTCTACCACCACTGAGAGAGCTGTGTTTCATGTGTACAAAACCAAATTGTCTTTGCTCCATTAATTAATATTACAAGATATTAAAATGGTGATATTTTTGTCTTAGTTTTGGTTGGAGCCCAAAGGACAAATGCAAAACTCCTGCATTCCAAATCGACTAGCTTGAATTTAATTAATCCACATTGTATTCATAAATTATAACATCATTTCCCCCATACATTTATACAGTTATAAATTGGCAATTTACAATAAAACAGTGATCGGACTTGGAAAGGGATATATGAAGCCTAATTTTGTAGACACTCACCCACTTGAGATAGTAAAGGGTTGAATTTGAAGTGGCCTGGGGATTAAGGAGGGCATTTCTCTCAATAAGGTGTTGGAGTGGTGCGACATGATCCACCTCCCTGCTGCTCCTCTGGGGAAGAGTACAGTGGGCTTACGTTAGTACTCACCCCAAGCCCTGGTGAGCAGTGCCTCAAAGAAAACACAGCTGTGAGAGTTGACTTGTCTCTTGGAGTTTGAGACACAGTAGACAGATACCTGACTCTCACCTACAGAAGAACTGAACTTGAGGTGGGAGGGCAAGAGGGAGCCCAGTCAGCAGAGCTTTGCGTGGTTTTCAAATTGCTCACGCTGACAGTGGGTCCAAGGTGTCTGATTCCTGGGAGCCAGAAGTGGAATGGTGTCCTGGTCAGGCAAGGTGACAGATGTAGACCCTGAGGGGAGATTTTTAAGCAGAAAGCCAAAGACAAGGCTGCCACTTGTTACAGCAGCTGCAATCAGTACAACCCTGCGAGAAAAAGCTACTAAGGAAATAAAAGGGTTTGCTTTAAACATTGCCCAGGTTACTAGAAATGGAAGTTACAGTAGATGCGCACTTTCAAGAATGATATGACATTCTCTTTCCCTTACTTCTATTCCTCTTCCTCCCTCTTCCTCTTCTGCAGCCTGCTGAGGAGCTGGCTGCCAGGGAAGAGAGGTGAGCTAAGTCTTCCTGCTCTAAACACACCAAAGTAAACAGGTCCCAGGGGTTGGGAAACTTTACCTTTAAATAAAATTTAGGCATTTCCCTTCCCTTGCCTTTCCTTCCTTCAACTTTCATTTCCTCAGCTTTTGGTTCCTTTCTCTTTTTAAAACAAAGAACTGGAAATACAGGATATTGAACCTAAAGTGGAGACTTACCTGTAAATGAAAGTTGGAGTTTGTTTATTTTCGTTATGCAGCACTGAGTGCACCCATATTGAACCTGGAGGCTTTTTTATTATCTGAGAAGGAGTGGGAAAGCTATTGGCTTTGTGTTAGATGCCATCTTGGGGAAGGGGAAGAGCCTATCCCACAAAATGGGTTTGAATGAGCAAAGAGAGAAAAATTAAGTTTTCTAGTCCAGTCCTGCACAGTCAACATACTAACTGCATCTATGTGCAGCACATTCTATCTGGCTCGTATCATTTGGAATTAATTTTGTTTCTCTTCAATCCAGCATTCTGTAGAAATGTCATGCTTAATTTTGATCCTATGGTACAACTGCCTGCACATATGAATATATTGTGTATTATGTACATAATGCCATTTTCAATGAATAAACTGATATGTAAGGATTTATAATCCTTATTTTGCTCTTCCTGGGACTTATGCACACCACAGTCATATCACACAATTGTGTATTCAAAAATCTGAGGATTTTTTCCTGTAAGGTAGTGATTATGAAAATGTGCTCTTTTTTGCTTTCTTGCAACTCAGCCTTGTTATTCTTTTCATTAATGCTGCCAACATAAATCTCTGCCCTTTAGCCAGAGTCAGCTTCTGGGCTTTAGATACTTTCTTTAGATTTTTTTCCCTTCTTTTTTGTCATTGTTCACTGACTCATCTCAAGGATTTGGGATATTTTAATATCCGTGGAATTAAATAACGTGTGTCTACACCAGGGCCTGCTTGTTGTTAATATTCTCAGTTCTAATTTTGTTACTCTTCTCTGTACTTCAGAAAAGTGATTTTTAGACTGTGACCCAGGGGTGTCACAGAAGGGGCTGCCAGCAAGGGTCGCCCCATCTCTATTTCAATAATGGCAGATTGCCTTTTATCTGTTTTATATTTTAGGTTTCCAGGTATGATTCCTTTGAAGGTCTAAATAGAAGGACTAAATAGATTTTGAAAACCATTATTTTAGAAGAGCAGCCTGCCCACTTCATTGAGTCACTTTTCCTTTTTCATTTCAAAATTTTGCTAATTGTGAAATAACTTTTATAGTTCCCCTTAACTTCAAGGTGTTTTATGTCAAAACTTTTCTATTCTTTAATATTTCTTCATATAGTTTTTAATGGCTAAATCTACCCTTTTACTGAATGGAAGAAAAAATCTTTTTCTTCATTTTAAAGATAATGTGCCAATGACTCCCTTTAACTACTTTAATTGTATTTAAAAGAAACAACCAGATTGACTTAGTTACATTGTTTCAAAAATGTAATTTTGGGACATAATTTTAATTTTTTTCTCCTTGTAAGAGTAATGCTTTCTTGCTATGGGAAAAGCGAAAATGCAAAAATATATGTGAAAAAGAAAAAATTCTGGAGCTATAAGAAAACCACTACTGACATTTCAGTGTATTATCTATCTGGTGTTTTATTTGAGTAGTATAATATATTGTTCAAAAATTTTATTATATTGCCTTTAAAGTGTTGAATCCTGATTTTTTTTAACTTAGCACTTAAAAACTTCACTGAGCTTCCTGTCGGAAAAGGTTCTTTTCATATTTTACCAACCAAGGTGAAGAACTGTGAACGATCTGAGATTTTACCCGTTAGACTACCCCAGTTTCACATGTACTGGCTAAAGACATGATATTCCTGAGACAGAGGGCTTTATAACTCAAGGCACAATAAGAAGCATGAGTACCACGTTTGCATAAGTTACTCTAGCCTCCCAAGTCCCATGGGGGTGACACAGAGAGGGGCTGGGTGAATGCAGCACACACAATAGGTTTGTGTCACAGATGAGGAACTACGGAACCTTTAGTTTAGGAATTCATAAATCTTATAAAAAAGCAGCTAGCAGACCTGCTCAAACTTTGCCCAGAGGGAGACATTATCTTTATTATTCTGGTCAGGAAACATACCTGCTCTCTGGCCTAGAAGGAGATCTTATTTCCATATTCAAAATATATCTGCTTTAAAAATATCTTTAAAAAGATATTTCACAATGAAAGCTAATCAAAACATGCAGAAGTGCCATGGATAATTGTATTCCAACACTATATATTATTATGTATTAAGCTGATGATATCACCATGTAAAGAAAAATAATAATAAAACATGATATTTGATTTTGTATACCTAGTGGGATATATTTCAAAGATAAAAAGTAAGCCACAAAGAAATTTCAAACTGCATTTAGTAGTTATTATTAATAAAAATATCTTATATATTCCTTAACTGAATTTGAAAATATCAGGATTGATTCATAGCTTTTCTCTTGTGTTATAAATATGATTACCCAACATGACATTGGAAATGCCAAGAAACAAAGACAGCCAATGAATGAGCATCTCTAGTACCAAAAATTGTGGTGATTACCATCATCTCTCAGTAAAATTATCTTGGGCTACTCCAAATATGTGTTCTTCTAGATGTATTGCAGGAAATGTAAAACATAAAATTCTGACATAACTTTGTACCAAAAATCAGGGAATCTATTAAAGTGTAATGGAATCATGTAAAAAAGAAACAGGAGCCATCTTGTTTGAATTCACACTGAAATAAATGGCAAGATTTGAAAGAGAAAAACGAGAAAATAACTGCAAATGATTGGATCACATTGCATGTTTAACATTTCATGAGGTTTCTTAATGATATTTGAACTCATGTACTTAGAACACATACACAGCTCATTAGTCACTATTGAAGATTGATTGGGTTCCAAATCATTATTCTAAAACACATGTACTAGTAAAAGTAAAGAATCAAGCATTTATCTTGCCTTTCCTATATAAATTGAATCTCAGAATAGAAAAATTGTTGATGTGGGAGAATTTCTTCTTTATAGAAGAATTCCAATTCCAGAGAATAAATGCAGAAGAAAAAATAAAATTAGAACATCACCATTTGATAATTTCTATTGAAGGAATGGACCTTAGCAATGAACATCACTGGAAGCCAAAATCAATGCGTGAAAGAGTCATGGGAAACTTCATAATGAACCCATCAGGCTGATATCACCTGCTAGAGATCAAGCCTAGCATCACTTAAAAAATGGGCAATGAAGAGTGGTTCATGATGATGCAATAGGAAATACACAGCAATATTTTGATGTGTTTTTGTCTAAAAAAGTGGACCTGAATCCATCAGTCCTCTGGATCTCATTCTTTGTTTATAGGAGCTACCTACCAGATGTGATAGAGGAACAAGTTAATGATACTACAAAGAACAATCAACCAAATGTACGTAGAACATCAGCAAATCAACCAGTATGTAGAATATCCTATAGCCTAAATAATCTGACTTCCCCCAAAACTGAATGAACTAAAATTTAAAAAGTTCTAATGGATAACTATTATTTTAAAATGAAAAAGAGTTATATAAATAAAAAAATAAATGAAATGCATGCACTGTGGGTCTTCATTCAAACAAACTAACTGCCAAAATGAATCTTTAAGGCAAGAGAAAAAATTTGAATATAATTTAATATGATGATACTTACACTATTGTTGACTAATACGAAGATTACTAAGTGGAAGAAGTTAGATAACATGTTCAATAGATGATTTAAAATGTACTTGTCATAAGTTTAAAGTCTTAAACTAAGACTAAAATAATAAAAACAAATTTAAAGGCATGCAATAATGTTCTAAAGAATAGATAGCTACATTACCCTGAAGCCAGTTATGTTATTGAGTTGGAGTTGGTTAGAGGACCAGTATCAGCAGACATATTTGGGTATGTTGCCCAGAAAGCTAATGCAATATTATCTTCCATTAATAAATATGTCTTCTCCAAATGACACATTTAATATTTATTTCATTATACTGTTGTCAGATCATATTAGTAATACTTCCCTGAATAAAAATAATTGGCTCTGGCTAGAATGATTTTTCTCACTATCTGCTAAAAGGATTTTGTTCACTTTTTGAAAGTAAGGTTTCGTACTGTAGAACTTATTACAACTGTTTTTCTTTGTGTGTATATAAAATTGTATGAATTTTGGTAAATGCACCTAATTGTGTAATCACCACCGCAATCAATGTATAGAGCTGTTTTACTGTTTTATTAGTACAAAAATTTTTCCTCAAAATTTTTTTAGCCATACCCCTTTTCCAACTCCAACCTCTGGAATTTAATGATCTGTTTTGTGTCCCTATAGTTTGTATTTCCAAGAATGCTGTATAGATGGAATCATAAAAGTATGTAGCCTTTTGAATATGGCTTCTTTCACTTATTATAATGAATTGTTATTCAACTTTTTTCTTGTTTGCATGTATTAGTAGTTAATTCTCTTTCATTACTGAGCAGTATTCCATTGTATGGATGCACCAGTTTGTTTAGTCATTTGAAATTGAAGGCCATTTGGATGATTTCCAGTTTGGGGCTATTATGAATGAACTCACTGTAAAAATCACATACAGGTTTTTGTGGAAACATGTATCTTATTTTATCTAAGGTAAATACCCAAGAGTAGTATTATTAGATCATATGGTAAGTATAGATTTAACTTTACAAATAATTTGCAAACTTGAGCAAAGTATATTGCTAGATTCTCACTAGCAATATATGAAGGTTCCATCTGTCCCGCATCCTTGTTAGCACTTGCTTTTGTCAGTTTCTTGCATTTTAGTCATTCTACTAGGGGTACAGAAGATCTGATTGTGATTAATTAGTATTTCTCTAACAACTAATGATGTTAATTGAGCCTGTTTTCATTGCTTATTTGCCATGAGTATATGTTCTTCTGTGATGTCTGTTCAAATCTTTTTCCCAGTTATGAATATTTCTATGGTTTAATTTTGAGAATTCTTTATACATTCTGAATGCAGCTTTTTTATCAGATTAATCTTGCAAATATATTTTCCCAGTCTAATGGATTTGTTTTTTTCATTTTCTTAACAATGTCTTTTGCAGAGCCAAAGTTATTAATTTTTATAAAGTCCACTTTATACATTTTTCCCTACAAATTATGCTTTTAGTGTTGTATTTAAGTAATCTTTCCTCAACACAAGGTTACAATTTTTTTTTCCTTCTAAACGTTTTATAGCTTCAGGATTTATATTTAAGTCTATAATTAATTTTGTATTAATTATTTTATATAATGCAAGATATGGATTGAGGGTTTTTTGTATTCTACATATTGAGGTCTAAATGGTCTAATACCATTTTTTGAAAGTACTATATTTTCTCTACAAAATTGCCTTTGGACCTTGGTTGAAAACCAGTTACTATATATATATGTGGGTCTATTTCTGGACTTTCTGTTTTATTGATTATTGTGTCTATACTTTCACCAATACCACATAGTCTTGATTAATGTTTTTATACTACATTATAGTAAGTTTTTATACTAAGTTTCGAAATTGGGTGATATGAGTCTTCCAACTTCATTCTTATTTGGAATTGTTTTGGCTATTTTAGTTTTCCTAGTTTCCTTTTTTTCCCCCTGTTCTTTCTTTCTTTCCCTTTTTTTTAGTTGATTTCTTTGAAAACAATTTCCTAATTATCTTAAACAGTAAACCTTAAAAATACAGGTATAATCCCATATCAATCTAAGGCCTTTGTCAGTGACTTTAGTACTGTAATATTTTGTGGTTTTTGTTTCTCAGTACATTTCTATCAGCCAGCTATGTGCTCCTCTGTATCAGTCACAGTTCCACAGAGAAAGAAAAGGCCACTTCTGATGGAATTTCAAAGGGATTAGAGAGGTGAAAGCAAAGTTAGAGGAAGCATCAACAATTGTTTAGGCTCCAGGCTACTAATACACTGGGTGGCAAACCATTACCACTCCTTGGCCTGAAAGAACAAGGAAAGAAAAGAGAGTTTTCAGAGCTCAGGGATGATTAAGGTAGCAGGGGCTTATCAGCTGGAGCTTTCATCATAGAAGGTGTCAGCTACTGTCAGAAACTCGAAGGAAGTGGAGAAGAAATACTTAGTTCCCTTTTTCCTGGTGTGTAATCTCAGCTATGCCTCTTATTGGCTGAAATTTACCAGAAAGAGTGGGCAAAAGAAATTCACCTATCACAGTCCAAGGAAGTATGCACCTACAGCACCAGGGCACTGCAGAGAAGGGCAGTCAACAGGGCTGCCGAGCACACGGAGGCAAGCATCCCAGCAGCCCACTCTACAGGATTCTGACTGCAGGTCAAGTGTCTACACAGCTCACAAGTTTTAATTCAAAACTGTAAAACATTATAATTGTACTCATTTTAGAGAGAGCAGAAAAATCTAATCATTCATTTTAAGAGCGACCATTTTGCTTATTTACAATAAAAAAGCTCTGGGATTTTTTTATTGTTGTTGTTTGCTGGCTTGTTTTTTAATGTAATTTTTCCCAGCTTTATTAAGGTATAATTGACACATAATAATTGCATATACTTATGTTATACAACATAATGTGTGTATATGTGTGTGCATGCATATATATGTACACACACGTATACATATATAGAAAGAAAGAAATAATTAAATCAAACTAATTAACATACTACCTTGCATACTTTTTTGGTGATAACATTTAAGATCTACTCTCAGCAATTTTCAAGTGTAGAATACATTATTATTAACTATAGTCACCATGCTGTACAGTAGATTTCCAGACTTA
Organism: Avahi laniger; assembly: GCA_963575035.1. Lineage (NCBI taxonomy): Eukaryota > Metazoa > Chordata > Mammalia > Primates > Indriidae > Avahi > Avahi laniger. The sequence goes on from CAUYSK010127659.1 coordinate 17,010, forward strand.
TTCTTCCTAATTTTTTACTCTTTGTACAACATCTCCCTGTTCCCCTTCCACTCCCTCAGTCCCTGGCAATCACCAAACTACTCTCTATGAGTGTGACTTTTGAAAATTCCATGTATAAATGAAATCATACAGTATTTGTCTTTCTGTGTGTATAGTCCTGGACTCCAAAATATCTGTTTTTTAAATGTATGAATATTAAAAATATGATCCATAGAAATGATATAATAAATATGATAATAATTAGAAATGTAAGCCAAAACACTGACAATTTTCTACTCATTCTTCTTTTTATTGATACAATCACTTGTTTTTTGCATCATTTCCCATTTTTAAGGCTTGTTTTGGTCCTAGAGTGGTTGCTACCTTGTTGGAGTCTAATCAGTTACCTCTCTGAATGCTGACATCTGTTTCTGGGCCAGTTTATTTTCAGTGAATCAGTACCCCTCATCACATGAATGCTTTTGTCTTTTCCTTCTTTATACCTCAGAATAACTAGAAGAGAAATAGTAAGTGAAATTACTTTGCTTTTAATTTGATGCTAAAAGAGCCTTTCCTCATCAAGCCTCTATTTTACCAAATTTTAAGATATTGAAAGTATCTTATGATACCAATAGATTGTATATAAGCAAATTGCACAGTATCGGCATCTGCAGTAACCCCTCTGAGACTCAAGCATCTTCACACTCCTTTGGGGAGGGGCTGCCTGTATGTGAATGGGGGAATTAGGTTGGGGAAAGGAAGGAAATGAGAAGAGACAGGAGAAGAGATGTAATTATAAATGATGCTACATTTTATTAAGAAAGAACAAGGGCTAGAATAAGGGAGCAAATCACATTTACTTCCTGGAAAAATTTAAATATGGAGTAACAAAATAAAAATATAAAATCATGTCTATCTGCAAATATCTATTATTGTAATTTTACCAAATGACTTCTGATACTTATGACAATCAAACAATGTGAAATAAAGACCCTAGTGAGAAAAGTCCTTCTGAATATTAATACCTGAAAGCCCTCTATGATAACTGCAAAGTATATCAGTATCTATGAATTCTTATATTTAGTAGACTAATGAGTTTGCCATTTTAAAATTATCTTTAGCAGGAAATCATGTAAAATTATATCAAAATTTATAGTTAATGTAAGTTAACATTATAAAATTATCGATTTTAATGAGATTGGAATGTAAAGCAAAACAATTGGTATATTTTGTCAATTATACAACTTGTATTTTGTGTTTAAGAGGTGACATATTTATCAAGATTTTATCTATCGGCCCACAAACTATAGAAATGTTGATGATAATACTTAGAGGCAACCATTTTGAAAATGTAAGAACAAAATTAAGACTAACTACATGTGTTATATGATTTGGGCTATATTTACCATTGATACTTTATTTCTTTGCTTAATATTTCTAACTTGGACCAGTAGTGAAACTTTCATATTAAGGATAAATGAATGAACTTATGGAAAAATAAACCAACAAACCAAAAAGAGAAGAAAACAGTAACAAAGAAACATGGTTCTTGATTTCACTTTTGAATTTGTTGATATCAATGTGAAAAAATAGGACATAAAATAAGAGAAATACTTGATTTTGAATATATTGAAGTTTAGCATATGTATTTCATGGGAATTGTGTAAAAAGCTTGTTGTTTTCTATTGTTTAATTAGACATTTTAAAATATTTAATTCAGGATTGTTCAGTTTACATGCACAAAAAATGTATATATGATTGGTAATATTAACCGGCAGTATTAAGTCTTTTAAATTTTATATTATTTCTCACATGACAGATAAAAATTATATTGCTATCGATTTCTGGTATGCTGCCCTAATAAATTTTTATTGCTTCCTATGTCCATCCATGCATGACATCATTTTATTTATTACTTGGACGATTCTCTGTTGAGAATTTTCTTTAGTCTCATCCAATAATTCATTTAAAATTTCCTCTGGTATATATGTTTTGAAATTTCAGCCAGAAGGAAACACTCTTATTTCAGTTTGACCGCAGCTCTAATTATTTTCACTAGGAACACTTGAGCAATCATATTAAATCTTGCACCCTATTGCTGCGGGTTAGCCATACAATCTTGCAAGACTGTAATACTCAATACATAACTGTCTAAAAATTGCAGAGTATTGCCTTATAATAAATGTAATATTTTACATATTCGTAAATTCCAAGTAACTTTTTACCTACTTTAAAAAATGGTAATAGCTAAAGCAGTATATGAAATAATGAATAAAAGAAAAGAAAAGAAAGATGAAAAGGAAAGATGAGAAAAAAAACTCAGATCTGGGAAAATAATCAAATAATCTGGAAAATAAATTTCAAAATCATATAAATGCATTAATAGGTGAAATTTAGTTTCAGATAATTTTTAAATTAATATTTAATTGAATATATTTGTAACTGGCATGGATTAGATCTGCCATTCACATTAAATCCTAGATAACATAAATGGAAAGTTTAAAAAGCACCACATATTCCTTTTGTTAGATGTTCACATTAGTATTTTATTGTTGAATTAAATGCAAGAAGAAGTTAAGTGATTAAGTACTTTGTTAACTTTGTTTAATCTGATGTTTTACTTCAAAAATTAGTTTTCTGTAGAACACCGTAAGGGAAACATTAGCTTATATACTGTTGTTACAATTGCTTTGACTCAATTGCCTGTACCTGTTTGGTACCTCTAATAATTTTCTATTGCTGCCTACAAAAAACTAACAAAAATTTAGTGGCTGCAAACAACACAGCACTCATTTACCATATCCTAGTTGTGACGGTTGGAAGTCCTGACGCAGTGTTGCTTAGCCACACTGGGTTACATGAGGCCAAATTCCAGGTATAGGGAGGTCCAGGGTCCTTTCTGGAGGCTCTGAGGATGAATCCTTTTTCAACTCATTCAGGTTGTTGGCAGAATTCAGTTCCATGAATTCAGGTTGCTGTTTTCTTGCTGGCTGCCAGCCAGCGGATCATTCTTAGTTTATTGAGGCCATCTGTGTTCCTTGGCTCATGGCCAGTTTTTCCATCCTCAAAGGGAGTAATGGTGTGTTGAGACTTTCTCACACTTCAGATATTTCTGACCACGTTTCCTGCATCATTCTTCTCTTCCAGCAGGAGAAAGTTCTCTGATTTCAAGGGCTCATGTGATTAGATTGGTCTCACCCAGATAAGCCAGGATCATTCCACCATTTCAGGGTCTGTAACTTCAATCACGTCTGCACAATCCCTTTTGACAGGTGAGATAACATATTCATGCGTTTCAGGGATTACGGGGTTCAGGGGGGCATTATTTTCTCTATCATATTACCTACCAGTCCTCCAAGCCTTCTTTATGGATCTGGATATCACTACCACTCCCCAAAAAGAGAAAAACAAAAACAAAGGCAAAAAAACCAGCACAAGCTCATTTCTACCTTTGTATCTTTGAGTTTGTGTTCACACCGTTTTCTTGGTATGAATTTTTCTCACTATATCCTGGTTGTTGTTACCTCCCCTTCTGCTATCATTTGAATGTTTGTGCCTCCTCCAAAATTCATGTTGAAACTTAATCTCCAATGCACTGTATTAAGAAGTAAGATTTTAGGAGGAAATTAGGCTCTGAGGGATCCACCCTTAACCTTTATGAGGTTAGTCCCTTATAAAAGGACTGGAGAGAGCAGGTAGACCTCTTTATGCCCTCTTTTTTTTTTCTGCCATATGAAGTTGTAGTGGTCAAGGTGCTTTCTTGGAAGTAGAGATCAGGTCCTCACCAGACACCAAACCTGCTAGCACCTTGATCTTGGACATCCCAGCCTCCTGACTAGGACTCAGTCATTTATAAGTCAAAATGACCCATTTTGTTATAGTAGCACAAACAGACTAACACACTTTCTCTTTGTGATTCCAACTCAAAGTCTCTCTACTTAGTGAATTCTTTGACTTGCAAATTACATATCTGAAATAATGTATAGAACTTATTGAGCCTTTGAGTCTCTTACTAGATTACATAAACTTCTAGAAGACCAGCATAATTTAAGCTTTGATGTCAAACTGCGTAAATTCAAATCCTGATTCTGTGACTTAGAGTATATTAGTTTCTCTGTTTTTAAAATGTGGCTAAAGTAATACATATCTCTTGGCTTTTGTGTGTTGGTGGGAGGATTATTGAGATAACACACTTAGAAGTGATTAGAACTTTGCCTGGCAAATGGTAAACACTCAATGACAATTATTATTATTATTTTATGTATATTTCTAAATAAATTCTCCAGAGCTACTAAGGTTCCTGGACATCAGTTAGGCTGTGTTTCATCTGAAAATACCTGAAAAATCTTACTCAGATTGGTTTAATTAATAAGAAAATGTATTTCCGTACATAGTAGGAAATCCAGAGATGTGTAGAGGGTGGATGAAAGGAAGTTTAAAAATTGGTTGATGCAATGATTCAATGAGAATCCCATCATTCACCATATGGCGTTACTTATGAAACTATATTAAGAAGATTGCTGTGGTTGAAAGGGTCACATTTGCACATCATAACTCAGTAAAATCCAAAGGAAGAAGACATTGTTGTTTTCTATGTCTTCCTCTTTAGAAGATGGAAATTTTTTTCTAAAGGCACACAACATACTTCTCACATCATATTGTCCTGAATTAGTTCACATGTTCATTATTGAACCCCTGGGTTCAAAGATGATGTTACCTTTCCCTGAGGCTGACTGGGATTGGTGGTGGAAAAGCAGAGTTGGATTGGAAGGAGTGGGGAATATCTTTACAAGACAGACTTTTACTGAGAAGGAAGAAGGGGGAATGATTGCACTGTAGACAACTGATACACTATCTTCTAGTGCAAATACAGTTTTATATCATTTTGAGTCTTGATGCCTATAATTAAGTCCTGCATAAGGAAAGAATTCATGAATTATTGCTAATATTGATGTTACTGATGTTGAAGCGTTTTAAATAATATACAAATTTCGATTAGCTACAGAATATCCAATTATTCATTTTGTGGAATGTTTAATATTCTAAATATGCGTAGGTTTTATAAATTAATTGTGTTAAATTCCTTACAAATAAGCACAAATCTTTTTTTTTTTTTTTTTACTTTTTTGAGACAGAGGCTTACTCTGTCACTCTGGATAAAGTGCAGTTGGTGTCATCAAATCTCACGGTAACCTCAAATTCCTGGACTCAAGTGATCCCCCTGCCTTAGCCTCCCAAGTAGCTGGGACTACAGGCATGCACCACCATGTCCGGCTAATTTTTATGTTTTTAGTAGAGATGGGGGTTTTGCTTTTGTTCAGGCTAGTCACGAACTCCTGGGCACAAACAATCCTCTAGTCTTGGCCTCCCAAAGTGCCAAGATTACAGATGTGAGCCACTGTCCCTGGCCATTAATAAACATAAATCTTTAAAGAGCTTATTTGTTATAAGTTGACTATTAATGTCTTAAATATGTTGTTTAAAATGAGGTCATATGAAATATATAATACTAAAGACAAATTTGTGGTTTATAGCAGTGGTCCTCATTTCATTTCAAGTCACTATAGTTTCTTTGTGTCACCCCTTCTCTCGCTATTAACGCACAATCTCCAAACTACCACAACACATTAATTGACTGACTTGATTTTACACCTATTTCAAAGTTGAGCGGAGAAAATTTTCCAAAGAGACAAATATTTTTCTCTTTTACATCCTTACACAAAAAATGTCTATTCCTGTCTCCTCCCTTCATTTCTCTTAGTGAGAAATAATTACTCAATGGCAATGGTGGAATCTGCTTCAATTACACGCCAGTGATTTCATTATTTCAAAATGGAAAGGTCAGGGTGGAGCTTTATGTCTCCCTTTGATCCTTTACCATCTATAGTATTTCTAGTAGAAATTTCTGGGAAAATTTTATATGCCAGGTATTACATGACTCACTTACTGTGAAAAATATAATATAGTAGGATTTATACTCCTGGTCCTTACGTAGATTACAGTATTACTATAGAAACATCATAAATAGGCATATAAATAATTTAGAAAACATTTATAATAGCACATACTTTTGCATTAACTTTAATCATACTAAATATATACCTCATGAGAGTTCAGAAAATGTAGCAGTTATTCTGATTTGCATAAATTGGAAGACTTGGAAATTGATATAGGGTAGCTTTAATATTTTTATTTTTTTAATTATTTGGCATGTACAACCATAACATCTGGAATAAAATTATAATAAAAATTTAGAATTTTCACAATATGTTTGTTTATATGATACAAATAAAGGATCATATATTACATGCTAATTTCAAACAAGGTATTGTGTTGGACAGTTTGACCTGACAGTAATTGAATAAAACATTAAAATAATTTTAAGAATGAGTCTCTAGGTGTTCAATTTAAATGCTTAACAGTTGGGAATACCTGCAGATAATGCAAAATTCAAAATCAAAGTTAAATATAGACATTCCTTTGAAATCTCAAAATCCAGTAAAATCATCAATTATCTTTATTTGGCAAAGAAAAGGCAATAACAGTAAAATGCATATCAGCACCAACTGTGATGTGAAATTTAAAGCTCTAAAACCCCATTAAAATCTGCCTGGTAATGATGTACCATATGCACTGATCTACAGTTGCCGGAGGATCCCTAACCTGTGGCTTCTTCTTTTTTTTTTTTTTTCCTGTCACATCACCTTGTTAAATAAGGATGAGCTGAGAATGTTTAAGTATTCTTAAGATTGTAGATAATATAAAGGTTGACAATTTTAGCAATGCATATTTTTCTTCTTGTCTTATGATACATACCATATATCTGTTTTAATTTGCCATATATGCTGTTCCAAAGTAAATTTTGAACATAACATAACAAAAGCTATTCATATAAAGTAAAACAAATTAGTCATTCTGACTACAAATTTATATACGCATGCTGGTTAGGGAACTGGTTTAATCTGATGATTACGGAGGCCTATTAATCAAACCACTGATCAGAATTCATAAAGAAAAAGATTCATATTTCACCACCATCTTCCAAGGCACCCATTTTTTTTATATTTCTTTATTGTTCACCTTTATAAATAATTCAGTGCCTATTTTCTTTTCTATACACTTACATCTCTTCATTAACACCTGTGAAAGTTGAGATTTTATAGTGAAGGTTGAAAAAGCTGAACATTTTCCTTTCTGAGCTCAGAAAATTTATTAATAAATAAGCTCTGGGTTTACGAGATAAGTAAAATAACTCTTTTATTTATTTACATGTTCTTGACAAATTGATTATTCACATTATTTTCCTTTTCCAGGACTGGTATCTTGTCCTTACTAAATAGGTATAACTGCCACTAGGAGTTTCACAGAAGGAGAAAACTATCTTTGAAGTAACTACATAGCTATACATAAAATTTTTAAGGCTGCATCTATGAAATTTCATCTCCTATCAAGTTAACTGACCCATTATGCATATTGTGAAATACATATTTTTGGGAGTCTGGCAATATTTATATTCAGAATTAATTCTTTTAAATGCTCTGCTATCAAGTGACATGATCGCAGGAATATTAAATTGTATTGCTTGAAGATATTAAAAGTCAAATATTTTATTCTCAAGTGACATTCCCTTTTCTCCCTTTCTCTGTCTTTCTTTCTTTCAGATAAATTATTCCAGAAAATACTCATGCTTTTCGAAACAGGCAAAGGGATTTGAATCAAAGTTGACTTCCTCCCACTTTTTCCCACATGCTTCCTTCCCTTCCCCTGCCACTTTTTGAAATTTTGAAAGGCTCAAGGTGGGAGTGAATGAATGTTTATAATCACTTGAGATAAATAAAGGCTTCTTTTTGCTTATCATATTATTTGCATATGGTATAGTGTATAACAAGATTTGGCAAACTTTTTCTGTAGGTTTAGCTAGTAAATATTTTCTGCTTGGTGAACCAAACAATTTTTATGCCTACAAGTCTTTTCTATAATTTTAATGCAAAAGCACTCTTAGACTATATGTAAATGAATGAGTGTGGATGCATTCCAATAAAAATTTATTTATGGACATTGATATTTGAATTTTATATAATTTTTAAATATCAAGATATTCTTATTTGAATTTTATAAATATCTAAAAACATAAAAAACATTTTTAGGTCTCTGGCTGTACCACAATAGGTGTCAGGCTGCAATTGGCTGGTGTGTAATCCCTGGTATATAATAACATACATAACAGCTTTTATTATATCATGAATATAGTAAGTTTGTAAGAACAATGAGCACACGAAAAAGAACATTGCCCAAATCTCATTTTTGTTCATTAATCCATAAAATACGTAGATATTTTCAAAGTCAAATCTTATTTCCATGTTTTATACTATTTTTAAAGAAATTGGTTTATTCTTACACATATGTGAAGATGTGTGGGTGTGTATTTTTTCCCAATAAGATGTTATAATTAAAATACAATGGATATTAATATTTTTTCAAACCATCATCATGATGAATGTGTCACTTCTGCCCAGGAGATATCTACAATAAATTCATATGCTCCGTAAAAGACATGGAAATTTTCTTGGGACAAACTTGAAACAATTCCTGAGAACTTCCTGATTTCTAGCTCTTGGCTCTTCCATATGAAAGTGCAAAATTCCTTTAGTGTGTACATTTAGAGATGCTGGGGTTGTTATATGTTCAGTCAGTCAGTTTGTCTGCTCCACCTACAGACCCTAGAAAGACTAGCATAAGCATTTTATAATTCTACCTGCTTAGACACAACTGAAAGATCGCTGTGAGATACTTGACCAGTTGAAAATACTTCCTCAATCATATTTTTAAAAGCAAACTTATAACTCAGATGAATATTCCTTAAAAAATGTTGCTTTACCCTTGCAAATAAACTAACTTACTGAATATCTCTTGGGTTTAAGGTTATACATTTTGAATCCTCATTGTTTGTGGTTTTGAATTTTTTCACTTCCTTAAAATATAATACATGTACTAGGCCTGAAAAAAGCTACAACCTTCAGGGTTTTAAAAAAATTTTATCACTTCTTTGTTATCAGAAATATGATTTGGTGGATAAATCTACGTAAGAATTGTAGTAATTTGTCACCTCCTCAACACCAAATATGCAACATATCTGAAAAATATTGTCAAAGTTAATTCATCATTGGGGTACAGAAACATTTTCCATTATCTGATATAACACTGATATTTTAGAATAGGAATAAATGTGTTTTCTTTAATATATGTTCTGATTTATCCTGTGTTTTTAAATTAGCAATAGTTTTGACAATGGCAAACATCTATGAATAAAGTTAGGATAATAGCTATGTATAATCAAACAATGAGGAATAAGGGCTTTTTCAGACTTTGAAAAATTCTATTCTTTTTATAGGTCAGTTTGATCATAATGTCAAGCCAGAGTAGAGCCAATTTAGAACTGTTTGCAATAAATACACAGAATTTTTCTTAACACATATTTGTCCAGGGCATATGCTATATTGGCACCTCTTGCCAGCCATATAGTAAAGTAACTTTTAATTGAGTCTCATAGCTGATGGTCTTTCTGTTCTTAAGAGAATATAACTGATTTACAACAGGAAAAAATTAAGTATTCCTTTTACTATATAGGTCAATATCAACTAAACTTGTCTTAGGTAGGTCAATAGTACTTCCACTGTTGTCTTGTTTTATTTCAAGCTACATCAGAATTTTCTTTTCTTACTTTATATTTTGTGAGATATTATTTGTTGTGACAAAAATAGTCAAAAATAGTACTGTTGGTCACAACTTCAATGTTATCGAATCAACAATACATGTTAAGTAAAGCATCTTTAAACAGAAATGCACATACAATAAGGTTATGTATTGAGTGGTTGATAAAAATTTTGAATCAGAGGCTCATAGGAACCTGTCTTGTATTGCCTCTCAGAGCGATGGTTCTCTATTCTCTAATTCAGTGTTAACAGTGATCTTCGTCAGGGCCAGTGTTACTTCTTTGATATATGAAAATCATGTGCTGATTTTACTGGTGTATTTTAGAAGTGTTGAATGATCGTAGAAAGTTTTTTATGCAAATAAGAACGCCATTAATTAGCAGAGACAAGAAAGAACAAAGAAACCAAATACATCCAAATTGAAGGAGAAAGAAGAATGCGGCTGGATATAATTTTCCAATTATATTTCCAACATTATTTCCATGTGATTTCTGACCAAGCCAGCCTTAACATTTCCCTCAGCTTGACTAAACTTTAGACAGGTTTCTTTCTGACTACAGGCCCCTGGCCTTGTTTTTTAAAAAGTATTTACTTGAGAAACTTTCAACTGTATACTCTTTCTCTGTTCCTTTGAGATGTGAACCTTCTCTCAGCCTCTTGCCAGTTTAACAACTCAGGAATGTCTTTTCAAAGGACCTGGGAGTCATCCCTTTCAAATGTAATAATCAAGAAAGATAGCACCCTATCTCCCAGGCTTTGTGGGAGGGTGGGAGCTTAACTTCATCAATGCCAGTTAAGGAACACAGATGCCTAATCATATTGACCAATCTCCCCACTAATATCCTTCAGTACTTTTCTGCCAGCTTACTCCATCACTTAAATTCTCCTGCCTTTTGTTTCGTCAGATTTCAGTTTAAACTCTCTCTCTTGTTTCAATAGGCTTGAATAAAGTCTTTCTTGCTTGTTTAACTTGCCTGGTGCAACTTCTCTTTGACATTCCTCTGCAGCCTTTTAACTTGAAATAAGTGTGACTGTTTCTGGTGGCCGAATACAAACACGCACACACACACACACACACACATACACACACACACACACACATAAGCACACACACTCACACCAAAAGGGGTAATGGCAGCAATAAACCGTTTTGAGGTAGAGATATAGGTGCTGCATTAGTCAGGGTTCTCCAGAGAAATAGAAGCAATAGAATAGACGAGTAAATAGATAGATAGACATTGATATATTAGAGGAGATTTACCATGGAAATTGGATCACATAATTGTGGAGGCTGAGAAGTTCCGCAATTTGCTGTCTGCAAGATGGAGAATCAGAGAATCTTGTGGCATAGCTCAGTCAGAGTAGAAAGGCCTGAGAACCAGGGGAGACAATGGTATAATTTTCAGCCTAGGAACCAAGTCCTGGGGTCTGAAGGCCAGAGAACCTGGGGTTCTGATGTCTAAGAGCAGCAAAAGATGGGAATCCCGACTCCGGAAGAGTGAGCACATTCGCCTTTTCTCTTTTATTCTATCCAGGTCCTCAGCCAATTGGATGGTGCCCACCCACACTGGATGAGGGCAGATCTTCTTTACTTAGTCCATTTATTCAAATGTCAATCTGGCAATCTGGGTATCCCTTGATCAAGTTTTTTTTTTTTTTTTTTTTTTGGAGACAGAGTCTCACTGTATTGCCTGAGCTAGAGAGCCGTGGCGTCATCCTAGCTCACAGCAACCTCAAACTCCTGGGCTCAAGTGATCCTCCTGCCTCAGCCTCCCGAGTAGCTGGGACTATAGGCATGCACCACCATGCCCTGCTAGTTTTTTCTATATATTTTTTTTAGTTGTCCAATTAATTTCTTTCTATTTTTAGTAGAGTCAGGGTCTCGCTCTTGCTCAGGCTGGTTTCGAACTCCTGAGCTCAAACAATCCGCCCGCCTTGGCCTCCCAGAGAGCTAGGATTACAGGCGTGAGCCACCGCCCCGGCCTCCTTGATCAAGTTGATACCTAAAAATTAACCATCACAGGTGCTGATGAAACTATTCCTTGTTTTTCCTCACAGGGTTGGGAGACATTCATGATTTCAAAGAAAAGTGAATTTGGTAGGAGGGGACCAAGAGGACAGTCCATTCAATCAGAAGATAGCTCATTGCTATTTTCAACAAGTACTGTCTCTTCCCCACTGACAATGGAATGCAATTCCTTTTGGAGATACCTGCATGTGAGTTATATTTTGCTTCTTAATTCATTAGGTTGGTGTATCATTTATCTACTGCCACAAAAATGTTCTGTAACAGAGAACCATAACACATCAGTGGCATAAAACAATAAACGTTTATTTGGCTCACAAGTTTACAGAATACAGGTGATTTGGGATGGGCTCCACTGATCTTAAGTGCTCTCATTCTTGCTTCTGTGATCAGTAGTGCATCAGCGAGGCAGATCTGCTGACCTTGTCCGATCTTATTCACAGAACTAGGGGTTTATAAAGGGTGTCCTCAGCTGGCTGTGTTTCACATGTCTTTCATCCTCCTAAAGATTAGCCCAGGAAGGTTCACTGGAAGAGGAGCAAAAGGCAAGGGGAAATGCACAAGCACATTTCCAAGCTTCTTTATACATCACATCTGCTAGCATCATACCCATAACATCCCATTAAGCAAAGCAGGTCACAAGTCTAATCCAGATTTGTAGTAGTGGTGGTAATGGTATCAGACAGACTGGAAATTACCCGAGAAAGAGCGTGAACATAGAGAGGGGCAGAGAACAGGGACCATTTATATATTCCATCTCCCGTAGTCCCCCCTTATCTGAGGGGAGTAGATTCTAAGAACCCCAGTGAATGTCTGAAACCGTGGATAGTACCAAACCCTATTTTCAAAATGTGGTTGACTGCAAGTAACTGAAATCTCAGAAAGCAAGACCTCAGATAAGGGTGCACTTCTATATTACAGTAGAGGCATTCTCTCTGTTATGCCTATTTTCTGCATCCTTTTCTAAAAGCAATTTTTTTTTAAGAGACAAAGTCTCACTCTGTCGCCCAGGCTGGAGTACAGTGGTGTGATCATAACTCACTGACCGAAGCCTCAAACTCCTGGCCTCAAGTGTCCCCTCCCTGCCTCAGCCTCTCCAGTAGCTGGCATTACAGGGGTGAGCCATCACATCCAGCAGGATCTCTTTTTAAAGTTTACAGTGACCTACTTTATCTCCAATGTTTGGAGGAAAACTAGCTAATTATCTTGCAAATATATTTACATATACGATTGTAGTCTAAGTGCTATAATCCAAGCTATCATCTTCTATAAGATAAAGCAAAATGCTGTATTTCACAATTTATAATAATCAACGATTTGGAATAATGAGTTAATTCTCCGTTGAAATTGTTTTCAGTGTGCTAGGAATCTTTACTAGAAGAGGGATGTGAAATATTAATAAAGTTCTCCTCTTGAAGCATTTTAATTAAACTTTGGGTAGTTTTACATTCACTTTATCCTTTTGCATTATCTCATATTTTTGGAAAATTTAATGAAAAGAGCACATAGCATTCATGTTTTATTAAAAAATGGAGGCAAACTCAGTGGAAATAGAAGCTAAATTTTTTGCAGTATTATTAGCAAGCACAATGCAACAAATCCTTGGAGCAGGGCTCCCACTTTTGATAAATCCACCATCTCATCTCATTTTAAGCAGGATTCAGTGTCTTTTCTGTATTCACAACTAAAAACACTGCAGTCCTATTGTTGGTCTAGTAGCTAAAATTATGCAGATGTTTGATTCATTGTAGTCTTTGATTTTCTTTATCATCTTATATTCTTGTAGGGCCCGCTATAATGTAGTGCTTCCTAATTGTAATCTTCCTAGTCAGCCACAAGCAGCTGGTGGAAAAAAAATATTTTGTAGTCTGTCTTAATCTCCCACTCTTTTACTTGAATTTGCTCAAAGCACTATAGCAGCCATGCTAATAGGAAAACTTGCATAAAACAAGCAGTTTCCCCAAAACTCCTGGTATGTGACTAGGAAGGTAAAAATTTAGAGACTCCACCATTCAGAATATACCATAATCCAGATTTTACTTTTTCCTAAGAGAGGAACTCGCAAAGCAATAATTTACATGTCATTGAGGGAAGGTTTATGTGATTGTTGTTCAGAATTTTCAAATATTTTTTAATTTTTGGCTAAACTAGCTTCTTGGCCCACTAATTTAATAACCACAGCTACTAAGAAGCACATATGCAAAAAAAAAAAAAAATCGCTGTGCCTGTACTATATTGACCCTGGAGTTGGGTTTTAGAAAAGCAAATCTTGTTTTCCTATCTGTACTAATTATGTGGTTTGGTATTAATTCACTTACCATCTCTAAGTCTCACTTCTTTATCTTTGATATAAATTTGATATGATCTACCTCTCAGGATATTGTAAGAGTTATAGGCAAAGTGTGCATTGGTCTCAGCTCAGTTGCTGGTCGACTATTAGCATGATTGCCATTATTATTAGACTCTTTGGAAGTCAAGAATATCCATACAACACTAAAACAAATTGAGCTTTCTAATTTATGAAGCCTCAAATAAACTGTTTAATGTCTAGTCACTGAGAAGCTACTTGTGTATATAAGGAATGTGCTATAAGGAATGTATATAAGGAATATTAATTCATTTGATGAATTAATAATCTGTGTATTTTAGGCAAATAAACAGCCAGTCTTAATTAAATACTAGTTTAATATTGGTAGCTTTGATCAAAATAATGAAAATGAGTAGAAAATCGCTTTGGTATCTGTCTCACAGGAAAGAATTGTGTTTAAAACTAAAATTCCCTAAGAAGTCCTATGGAACGTGGAGTTTTGGCTAAGATAATTTCGGTTATTTTCAAAATAATGTTTCAAGATATATTAAGTTTTTACATACTCAAGTTGACTGAAAATGGCATATGCTATTGAAAGTGGAAAACATTATTAAATCATATTCTCTAGTCATAAATGTACTGTTCATAAGGAAAACTCTATTAAATTACATGGAATAGTGACAGAACAATCTAGCACTACTTGTCATTATTGAGCTAGAAGCACTATGAATAAAAATAGATCTTTTTGCCTGTCCGTGGACTGTGGAGTATTTATAAAATGTTATGGAATTTGGAATTTTGTGAAATTACAGTAATATACCAGATATAGATATAATTTAATCTCTTTTCAGGAGGTCTATGATAGGCACTTCTACACATATTATCTCCTTTGATGAGCTAGTGAAGCTACTCTTTTTGTTTACAAAATAATCTGCTTCTATAGATAATATCTTTTTGAATTAGCATGGTGGAGCAGATTGCTTGCTGGGTGCATTTGTTGTTATCACAAAAAGATGCAGTCAACCGGTATCTTTTATGTTAAATTATAAGATTTCAAATTTTATTCTTTATTTTTAGTGTAAATAATAAAAATACTTGACATTACAAAAATTTAGTACTAATGTTTCCTTTTAAAATAAGAAGTATAATACATATATGCATGAAAGCATAGTTTCTGTTGGAAGTCTTAAAAAAATCACTGCTACTAAGCATAAAAAGACAATTATAAAGCAACAGGTTTAGACAGATATGGGATTACATTCTAAACACTATTGACTATCATAGAGCAAAGCAACAGATAAAATGTTTTTAATCACAAAGTTAGGCAAAGTATGAAATAAATAATGTTAGATATTACATATAATATGGGTAATTTGAGCTGAATATTCGATCTCAGTCTCCATTATTAGGTTACGGTTTTTCTACAGCCAACACCTCATACATTACATTTTAATCTATTTTTATTTTACATATTCCCACATTCTCTGACCCCATTAACTCTCCCAGTGGCTGAAGTTGATGGCTCTGAAATCTGGAATTCCATTTCCAACTCTCAGGTCCAACCCAACTTTGCATGATCAGCATAAAAAAAGTTTACTGGTAATCTCTAGCTGACTTTTAAGTCAGCACCTTCAGCTGACTATGTTTCAGAAATGTACTCATTTTTTAAGATCCCTATTGTAATTAGTGACATTATCACACACCCAAGATGGAGACTTTGAATTCAACCTGAAATTCTTTCAATATGTTCAGTTACTACTACTTAAATTCCTGTAGTTTCTTCTCTATTCCATGCCAAATAGTTCCTTAGTTCAGATCATCATTATTCTTGTTTGGCTTAAAGCGATACACAGTACTGAAATTAATGGTGGAATGCCATTGTCAACTGTGCCATTTGAGGGCTTAGAGCAGTGGTCCCCAACCTTTTTGGCACCAGGGACAATTTGTCCACGGGATTATTCAAAGCATTACATTTACCGTGCACTTTATTTCTATTATTATTATATTATAATATACAATGAAATAATTATACAACTCACCATGATGAAGAATCAGTGGGATCCTTGAGCTTGTTTTCCTGCAACTAGATAGTCAGGGGGTGAGATGGGAAACAGTTACACCCGAAGTGTGTTGCTTATGTCCATTCTACTCCGTAATCTCATTTTGGTTGGTGTCACTGCAGAAAACCCTGCTTCACAAAGACAGGATGTTGACAATGGAAGCAGGCTTTTCAGTGCTTTTGTGGAAATCTCAGAATATTCTGCCTTGATTTTAATCCAAAATGTATGGAGATTTGAAGTTTTCTCAAACATACTTTTAAAGCCACTGTCATTTGCAGTCTCAAACAGTTAGCCCTCTTCTAGCACAGACAAAGTCTATTCACCTGGCTTATTCACCAATGGGTAACAGATCCATTCCTTCTCAGTTTGGGGGTCTTTTGTGGTTGGGAAGTAATGCTCAAACTCTTCTGAAAGCTGAGACAGGTGATCATGCACCATCTGGGAGAAAGAAGGCTCTGGCTCAGTCTCTTTCAAAATCTCTGCTAATGTTTGAAACACGTCAAAAATCCCAAAGTTCACTTGTTGACCCCATAATTCCAGTTTGGCTTTGAATGTAACCCCTTTATCTGCCAGCTTGAACACAGTTGTCATTCTCCCCTGAAGTTACAGATTGAGTTTGTTGAGCAGGTTGACTATGTCACACAATTAAGCAAGTTTTGTGACCCATTCTGTGTCACTGAAATGTGCTGCCAGCGGTGACTGTTTTTCTACAGGAAATCTCTGGAGCACCTCTCCTAACTCAAAAACTCCGGCCAGTGATCTGCCTTTAGACAGCCATCTCACTTCTGTGCATAAGAAAAGACGTGCGTGCTCTGTGTCCATCTCCTCACAGAGCTGTGTGAACAAATGTGAGTTAAGGGCATGTATTTTAATGTGGTTGATAATTTTCGTCACATCCTGCAAAATGTTGTTTGGTTCTGGTGACATTTTTAAGCTAGCCAGCATTTCTCTGTGGATGACACAGTGTGGACTCACATTCAGAAGAGACTTTTTGACCTGAATAGTGAAACCAGAAAGCCATCCAGTCATAGCAGCTGTTTTGCCCATGCGTATGTTGACAAAAAAATGACCTATGCAGTTTTCCTGATATGTAATCATTCGAAGACAAATAGTTCTGCAGCTGTGATGTTGGTTGGCAACAAAAGTGTACATAACATATTCTCCTGAAAAATATATCGCACACAAACAAGCATTGTTTCCTGGTTATCAACATCAGTAGACTCTTCAACCTGGACTGCAGACCATGGTGAATCATTAATCCTATCTAACAATTATGCCTCAATATCTTCTGCTATTTCATCAAGTTTGCTATTTCATCTAGTTATGGTGCTATCCAAAGGGGGAACATGTACCACTTTTGAACTGCAGCCTCTCCTAAAAGTTCAGGGCAAATGTCCTTCGCAGCAGGCAGAATCAACTCTTCACCGATAGTAAAGGGCTTCTTAGCTTTAGCAACTCAGTCAGCCACTAAGAATGATGCTGTCGGTGCAGGCACGTTCGATGACGTGGTGGCCTTCAGTAATTGCTTCTGTTCTTCATGTTCACATTTTTTTCTTTGAAAAACTCCAAAGGCTTGTCTTTAATGCAGGGTGCTTGGTCTCTATGTGGCAAAGTAGTTTTGAAGGTTTCAAGGCTTCATTGGATAGCCGGTCGCCACATGTTATACAAAGCTGGCCTGAAGAACATGGATCACCTGTTGCAATGAACCCATGCTTTAAGTAGGACTCTTGGTGCTTTCTTTTAAATGCAGCTTTCATTTTGCTGGCAGTCTCAGAGTTGTCTGCTGTCTCCTCATTGGATCTTTCCTCTTTTCAAAGAAGCTCTCCAGGTATGTTTGTTTTCTACTCATTTTTGCTGGGGTTAGCTTGTGGTCTTACAAAAATTGTGATTGAGACAAGTGCGCAGTGCAGGAAAGAGGTAGGAACAGAAGCAGTAAATAAAATAATGGGCAGGCCTAGCGTGGACTAAAATATGCCAGATAATGGTTTAAAGCCCGTAACCAGATGCAGCTGTACTTTTGAAGTACATCAACTCACTTGCCACTATAGTGCCTGACATCAGTTGCAGCTTAATTGTCACTTGCCACTCTCCCATAGGATTTTGATATGAGTCTGCAAGCAATTGATTTATTATGGTCTCTGTGCAGTCAAACCTCTCTGCTAATGATAATCTATATTTGCAGCCACTCCCCAGTGCTAGCATCACTGCCTCAGCTCCACCTCAGATCAGGCATTAGATTCTTATAAGGAGAGTGCAACCTAGATCCCTGCCGTGCGCAGTTTGCAGTAGGAAGTCGTGCTCCTCTGAGAATCTAATGCTGCTGTTGATCTGACAGGAGGTGGAGCTCAGGCAGTGATGCAAATGGTGGGGAACAGCTGTAAATACAGATGAAGCTTCACTAGCTCACCTGCGGCTCACCTCCTGCTGTGTGGCCCAGTTCCTAACAGGCCACAGATTGTTACTGGTCTGCAGCCCCAGGGTTGGGGACCTCAGGGTTACAGTATGTCTTTAAAGTCTGATGGTAATATGAAGAAGTTGCCACAATATGGTGTTTTCTTAATTTTAGTTTATTAATTATAGACATTTTAAACTCTCACTAAGCTACATAAGCATTATATACCAATTATATTTTCATTATTGAAAGAATTATTATGAAGTAGCCTATACATATAAAAACTATGAGATAATATACCAATTGAAGTAAAGTAAAGAAGACAAAGAAATCCAGGTTTAAACCAATGTTTTCAAAGTTCTGTTATTCATCTTGGCTGGTTGGCAACCTGCAGCACGTGGATCACATGCACTGCTTAGCTTCAAAGAGATATGTATTCTAATAGAGGAAAGCACTCTCAGCAAGACTGCAATTTTACCTGCAGGGAGAAAGCAGCAGTATAAGATGGGAAATCAGATTAGTTTTTAGTAAACTTTTGATTATTTTGAGTCCATTGCCCATAAATTAATGAATCTTTTGTACTCAATGCTTTTTTTCCTTTATTGCAAACTTATCAATTCCCGGGCCTGTAATTTCTATGAAGATGGCTCTCCAATCCAAAGTTCTGGGGTCCACTCTTCTTTAGAACCACACACACACTAATATAAACCTGTCGGTTTTTCAAATATGCTTTCAAATAGCTAGAAGGAGGATGACGAGTGCTCCCGACAAGAAGAAATGATAAATGTTTGAGATAATTGATATAATGATTACCTGATCTGTTAACACACCATACATTATATGTATCAAAATATCACTGTGTACATCAAGAATATGTACAATTAGTATTTGCCAATTTAAAAAATACAATTAAAAATTTAAAAAGTAACTCAGGAGCTTCTCTTTACAACCTCAGGTATCTTTTTTTCTGTAAAAATCTGAACATGAAACTTCAGTCTTCTTTAATTATATTCTTTTTGTCATTCTGTCCTTGTCCACACATCCATCCAAAAAGATGTCACGTTTTTAAGATTCTGTTTCCATTGTCTCCTGAAGCTACTCCTTTCTCTTTACCCTCATGACTTCCTACAATGTAGGTCTTCCGTTTTTCATCTTCTAGTCCCAGAAGACATTTTACTTCATGTATGTAAACACGAACCTCTCAGACAAACACAAATATGTGATTTTTATTTCTAAATAATAATGAAATATATGTATGTGCAATACACAATATAATATATTATTATATAATATGCTGTATGATTTAAAATAACATAATAATGCAATATATCTTGATACATATGTATCAATAGATATTTATTTTTATGCAAAAAAAGCCCATAATCACCTTTTAAATTCAATATCTACATAGACATATATCAGTTTTTATTACCTTCACGTGATGATCTTATATGGATGTGCATGAACAATTCTGTGATTTTTCAATTATTGATATTTAGACTATATCTAATTTTTCAAAATTACAAATGTCACAGAGAATATCTTTATGTCTTTGTCTATGCAAAATATTTTTCCTGTGAAATGGAGTTTTGTATTATCAACCATTTGAATTTACACTTTGAAATTTTTTGTAGATACTTTGATTCATCCTCTATAAATGATGTATTAATATATTAAGTAGCCCTATCACCAAGGGAAGAGATAGCCTATATCCCTGTATATTTAACAACAAAGATATTATTTTATATATATATTTTCTGAACTAAAAATAAACTTTTTAAAATTTGCATTTATTTGTTAAGTGAGGCTCAATGTCTTTGAATATGATTATTGACCATTTTTATTTCTACCTTGAATTTCTTGCTCCTTTCCTTTGTCCCTTTTTCAATTGATTGTTTAAAAGTTCTATTCTATTTATTTGTAGAAGATTTTAGAATAGTATGTGTATGTGTGTGTATATTATTGTTATTATTGTCATTAGGATATGAAGTCTCCAATTTCTTTAAATGGTTGCTAATTCTATAAAGTAGTGTTTTTATATATCATTTTTCTCCTCTGTATTTTGAATTTTCTATTAATACTATAAATGTTAATATTTTGCAATCAAAAAAGCAAATGAATTTTTTTAAAAGTTATTAAGAGAAGAGTTTTTTGAGAGTGATAAAATTGGAGTGCTGTTACTCATGAAGGTAAGTTGCAAATTGCCTTTTTCGCTTGTTCCCTCATTTTGCATTCAATCTCTGCTACTTGCACATTAGATAGAAAGCGAGATGTATCACAAAACAGGCCAATGTGAAAAAGAAAAAAATAATCTGATTCATTATTGTATCTATTCCAGAGTCACTCTAATTGCCAAATATTCTGAATATCACTTCTGCCTATGCCAAATTTACTTGAGGTCTCTTGTTTTAAATTTCAAGTTAAAATTCTACTGCACAACATGTCTCTATTACTCCTGCCTCCATACATGGCCCTGATAGCCACTAACATTTATACCACTTCTGTAAATCTCCAAGTATGGTCATGCGTCTCATCCATTGATGTTCACGGCTGTGTGAGATCAGGAGGGTAGTGACTAATATCATCCTCAATGGAGAAAAAAACTGAGATGTTTCTCAACTTGTCTAACATCATGCAACTGGGCAAGTGCTGTAATCTGAACTTGAATCTAGATCTTCTAATACTATTGATTTATAAGCATTGCTTCTTTGTATCAGTTAAATTGAGTTACACACAGTGTCCCCAGAACAATCCCTGCTCTTCACCAATCTTCTGCATTTTATGTACTGTTTGCTTCATCTAGAATCCACTCATTCTAGGGTCATCTCATTTATCAAATAAAAATACAGAAAACCAGTACCATTTGAATTTCAAATAAACAACTTAAAACAAATGCATGCTCCATTTATTGCATAGGGCGTATTTATGGTAATATAGTATTTGTTGTTTCTTTGAAACTCACTTTTAATTGGGAGGTCTATATTTTATATGGTAACCCTATGTCTACACGTACTTGTTCTCAGAATCTTATGCATTCTTCAAAGTGATCATAAATTTTACTCCTTTCTTTAAATTTATTCTAATCTTCCAAATGAAATTAATCCTTTCTTGGGATTCATCAAGATATTTGTTTTAACCTCTATTAATTTCTATGTTACGTCAAAGTTTACGACTTTTCCTAACTTCATACTAGACTGCAGTGACTTTGATAGAAGTTATTCATCCTTATAATGTCTGCAAATCCCTAACATCCTACATGTGATAGATATTCAAAACATTTCACTAAATTGAGTTGTTTAATATAAATTTTATGCACCATTTCAATTTAGCCTGTGTGTATATTAATAACAATGTATTCTCTTAAGAAAAAAAGAAATGTAATATATTTTTAAAAACAATAGCCTGAAATGTCAAACTATAAAGATTTTTCTATATTTGGGATGTGCATGTTTAATACAACTTATTTTTCAGCTGCTAATGAGCTAAGATCATCTCTTACCCTGGCTTGCTTTTTAGATATTGAGTATGACTTAATTTTTCTTTAGTTTTCAAATTCTTCTCTGTACCATTCCAATTTTAGTATACGTGTTGCCGAAACAAGCACAGTTTTCAAATCTTTAAATAACTGATTATAATCTAGATGGGAGAGCTAAGGGCATTTTCTTTTCTTTTCTTTTTTTTTTTTTTTGCTTCAACAATAATTGATTATGTTTATCCTATGATCAAAGTAATTTCCTGGATATTGGCAGTGATACTGAAGTACTGAAATGAATAACTACCACCATTTAATGTTTGGGCACTTTCCGCCATATACTAAGTTAAATATAAATGAAGAAATTACATGGTCCACACTTGTAAAACATTCACATTTGAAGGAAAAATATATATAATGTGTATGAATTCCTTTGATACAAATAATTAAAATGGTAATCTGTAAAAAAATAATTATCTGAGTAGAATAGAATAATTCAGAACATTTTAGTAACCTTTAGATTTTGAATATGGACCCAAAGTTTCAAGTTATATTTTACACTCATTTTAGAATCTGTTAATTTAGCAAATTAACAGATATGATAAAATGATATTTGCAAAAATTTAGCTAAAGACGGGTTCTCATATATATACATACACACACACACACACATACAGAGTCAAGCATCACTTAACAATGGGGATGCATTCTGAGAAATGCATCAGCAGGCAATTTTGTCATTGTGCTAACATCATGGGGTGTACTCACACAAACACAAACCTGCATGATATAGTCTACTACACTTATTGCTCTTAGGCTAAAATCTGTACAGCAAGTCACTGTACTGGATACTGTTGGCAACAGCAACACAATGTAAAGTGTTTGTGTTTTTAAACATATCTAAATATAGAAGGTAAGGTAAAATTATGGTATAAAACGTGAAAAATGGTACACTTGTTTAGGGCATTATCATGAATGGAGTTTGCAGGACTTGAAGTTGCTCTGAGTGAGTCAGCGAGTGAGTGAGGAGTGACTGCAAGGCCTAGGACATTACTGTGCACTACTGCAGACTTTATAAACACTGTATACTTAGGCTACACTAAATTTAAAAATTTTTTCTTTCTTCAATAATAAATTAACCTTAGCTTGCTGTCACTATTTTACTGTATATATTTTTTAATCTTTTAACTTTGACTCTTTTGGCTCTTTTGGTAATAACACTTATCTTAAACAACAAACACATTGTTTAGCTTTACAAAAATATTTTTAATCTTTATATCCTCATTATATAAACTTTTTTCTATCTTTAAATTTTTTTATTTTTTACATTTAAAAATTTTTGTTAAAAACTAAGACATAAACACATATATTAGCCTAGACTTACACAGAGTCATAATCATCAATGTCACCATCTTCCACCTCCATATCTTGTCCCACTGGAAAGTTTTCAGGGTCAGTAACACATACGGAGCTGTCATCTCTTTTGATAACAGTGCCTTCTTCTGAAATAACTCCTAAAGGATCTCCTAAAGGTAATTTTACAATTACCCTTTTTAAGTAGAGTGAGTATATTCTAAAATAATAATAAAAAGTATAGTATAGTAAATGCATACACCAGTAACATAGTCATTTGTTATCATTATCAAGTATTATCTACTATACATAATTATATGTGCTATACTTTTATATGACTAACAGTGTGGTAGGTTTATTTACACCAACATCACTACAAACATGTGAAAATGTGTTTGCTACAACATTATGACAGCTATAAAGTCCCTAGGTGATAGGAATTTTTCAGCTCCCTCATAATCTTATGGGACCATTATAGTGTATATTGTCTGTCATTGATGGAAAATTTGTCATATGAAGCATGATTGTATATGTGTGTGTGTGTGTGTGTGTGAGTGTGTATATTTGAAGACTTATTTTACAAAATATGATACACTCATAAAATGTAATATAGTGGAAACAACAAAATGATATTGTGAGGGTATAATACTATCATGAAAGATGTTTTAATAAATAGTTGAGTGAAAAACTTTATAAAACAGCATGGCAAGGAGCATTCATTTTTGTTGTATAGAATAGTTTATTGTAAAGAATAGATGTTGTATAGCACAGATGATTGCATATACATAAAAATTTAGGAAAAGTAAACTACCACTTTAAGAAAACATTTTTATCATTATATTTTATACATATTTTAGCCATTTCAATCTACCTTTCTTGGTGTACATATGTATTTTAATTATCTATCTATAATACATTTATATAAAAGTTAAAATGATATTAAAGAGTAAATGTCAGTCTAAGAAAAAATTATATTTGATATTAAAAGTTATTTTGGATACATAGATGCAAGAAACAATCACAAATAATGACACTGAATTCCAAGCTCCTTCTATGTTAATTACGTTTATCTTCAGGTACAAAGAGTGAATTTCAGGATAGGCCATAGATAAGACTCTGACCCAGAGGCAGCTCAAACAGTGTTAAACGTGTCTTAGAAAGGAGGGATAAGTGAATGACATGTTTATGCTCAGTAAAGTAAAAAGTTTCTTCTTCTGTTATGGGCTTTATATCAAACATGTCAACTCACCACAGTAAAAGCGTCTCTTTTGAGCTCAGTAAGTCAGTTTGAATTTCAGTTTACCTACTAGGTGATAAGTCCTTCTGCCCTTCCTTTTAGGATATCCCCTATTTTTCTAGTGACTGCCCAGCAATATTACAAAGGTGCAGCTCAGCTGTTCTATGGTTAGAGTTTATCCGTTTTGGTCACACAGTTGTTTCTAAAACTCTTCCTCCTGTTGGAAGCATTTCTACTACTATGTTACATGGAGACTGTTCCCTGTAATTTAGCAATTCAGATTTTTTAACTTCAATAAAGTAAGCATTTGCTCCTGAAATTTTGGTATGAATTTAACCTAGGATTTCTGAGTAAGTAAAGTACATTTTTTAAAAAGATTCAAACCTAGTTTTGTAGTAACATAGGCACATTTAAAAAACATATTGTACATGCCAATGAAATTTGGAAAAGTAGGTACACCAGTGTTTCTAGACACAAAATATATCTTAATGAAATGAAATCCGTTTTATTTGTCATTGTGTTTTTACAGAAGAGATACAGAACAGGCATAACAAAAGAGCTTTCCAGTACTCTTATAAAAATGTGTCAACCATGTAGTACACAGAATACCTCTATGGGTGAGACGATAGTTCAGTGAGGATGTTGATTCAGTCTGTGGTGTTGACAGAGGCTGCCAACTAACGTACCACTTTGCCAACTGGCACCTAGTATAGTGGCTTTTCCCCTTATGATAATTGCTTATCAACTGGGAATTTCATTTATTCATTGGCACTGTAAATTTAACTTTGGTTTATGAGGCAGGCTCTAATACCTCCAGAATTTTGTCAATGAAATTATTTGAGATTTTTCATTGGAACTGGTGTTTGAAAACATTGCATTGTTGGCTGATTTTGTTCCTCTTCATTGCTCTAATTGTTTATAAAAATTACACTCCATAAGCTTTTTGAGGAAACAAGTACTTTAATGAGCACACCATTTTAAAAACTGAGGATAATTTAAATGATGTAGGAGCTCAGGCACTAGGAATTTATCTCAAATTATTTTAAACATATCATCTAGGCATCATTATTTTACTAAATTAATCATAAGTAAAAATTAGAAAGGTTATGCCTTAATTTATGATTGCAAAGATATAATTTGAATGCCCTACTAGGAGAGGGACAGGACGCTTGCTTGCACATAACCCTTTCCCCCCACGACAACCCCCAGCCCCAATAAATATGCAATATCATTAACTTAAAAATCACAAAATCTATACATTTAGAAAAGAAGAGAGTTATTTCTTAAAAAATAAAGGGTTACAGCCTGTAAGGTGGCCGTTCTGACAGCCTGGGAAGCGGAACCTCTGGCCAAAGCCATTAGCAGGCACTTTGAAGGAGGAGGGCTTGGGGCAGGGATTTACGTTAAATGGGTTAGCCAGGTATAATGCTCAACAGGTTATAGGAGGAACCATGAATATTCAGGAGGCTGGTCCTAATGCATGCGTATTGAACAAACATGCATGTAACATACCACACATGCTCAATTTGGAGTGGAGACTTAACATTTAAATGTATTATAATTAGGACCTATATGTCAAAAGATCTTTTCAGAACACAGAAACATTGAAGTGCACAGCATCTGTAAAACCAGCCAGAACCAGCTCATGGTTGGTGGTCTTCTTATCAAAAGAAAGTTACTGAAATCAGTTCCTGTCCAGTCAAAACTGTAGTTACAGCTTGTGGAACAGGGGGTAAGGGTGAGCATCCGGCTTGTGAAGCTGCAAATTGTTTTCGTGTTGCTTATCTTGAGGCCAGTGCTTGCTTAGCTGCTAGAGAAAAAGAAAAACCCTGTGGCAGTTAGAATATTGTTTATTATGTGTAGGGAGGCATAACTTAACCTTGTCTGGCATGGCCTTAGGTCCTGTTTATAATTTCGCATCTTATTGCCAGAAACAGTCTACTCTGTCAGTCTTTGGACCTCTATTTTGACATCAATGCTGGTCAGCTGTTGTGTCTAAAACCCTAAAAGAAAGAGGGTATAGTAAGGTACGTCTGACTTCCCTTCCCATCATGTCTGGGAACTCATTTCTTCAGGTTTCTCTGGGGTCCCCTGAGCCTAAAGGGGGTCTGTTCAGTTGGTTGGGGGCTTAGGATTTTATTTTACGTTTACGGAATGCAAAGGAGTTCTATTATGGCATGGGAGGGGAGGGGTGCAAGAGAACAATCTGCTTAGATCTAGGATCTTGCATTGATAGGAAAGGGAATTCTGCTACCTCTATGAGAAGAGTGAGAATGCTGAGAAAACTCTACCTTGGAGGCTCAGGCACAGGATCTTCCTAAGAGAGCAAGAGAACTGAGAAACTCTTTGGGTGCTACACTCTTTGCAATGAGTAAAGAAGAAAAAACAGTCTGTTGCCTGGAAACAGGTAAGAAAAGAGAGAGAGAGAGAATTCTGCTATGGCAAAGGTATATAGGGCCTATTGGGAATGTAACATGGATACTGATAAAAAAAACCTTTCAGTATTCCAGGCCTCACATTCTGCACAAAGAAATAGCAATCTATAACTGAGGAAATTTGAAACCACTGAAGTTAACTACCGTAACAACCAAGTCCAAACTCTGCTCAGCTTCGGACTTTTGATAGATTCAGCTATGATCTTTTCCTACTAACAGCAAGAAACAGAACATGTGTGCATATTTCTGAGTGTAAGCATCATTTATTTCAGCATTTATTGTTCTTTTAATCACAATGTCTGGCCTCCAGTAAAAAATTATAAGACATAAAGATGCTCCTCGACTTACAATGGGGTTATACCCTTATAAATCCATCTTAAATTGAAAATATTGTTAGTAGTAAATGCATTTAAGCTGGGCATAGTGGCTCACACCTGTAATCCTACCACTTTGGGAGGCTGAGGCAGGAGGCTGGCTTGAGAGCAGGAATTTGAGACCAGCTTGAGTAAGAGCAAGAAAAATAGAAAAATTAGCCTGGCATGGTGGTGTGTACCTGTAGTCCCAGCTACTCAGGAGGTTGAGGCAGGAGGATAGCTTGAGCCCAGGAGTTTGAGGTTGCAGTGAGCTATGATGATGTCACTATACTCTAGCCTGGGTGACAAAGCAAGACCCTGTTTCAAGAAAAAAAAAAAAAAAAAAGAAAATGCACTTAATATGCTTAACCTACCGAACATTTGCATCTTAGCTTAGCCTAGCATACTTAAAACGTAGAATATTTACATTAGCCTACAGCTAGTCAAAATTATCTAATATAGAGTCTATTTTATAATAAAATTATTATAAAAATTTGAAATCAAAATTCAAAATTTGAAGTTTGGTTTCTACCGAATGCATATTACTTTTGCACTACTGTAAAGTCAAGAAATTGTAAGTTGCTTCATTGTACGTTGAGGACTGTCTGCGTAAGAAAACAAAGCACAGGAGTAGAACTCATTGCTAAGAGACAAAAATAGTAAAACAAATAAACAAAACACAACACACTACAAAAAAAGGGGACTCAGAGACAACCAAAATGTTGAAAATGTTAGATAAAGGCTTTAATACAATTATTATCAAGATTTTAAATAATACAGGGTAAAATGCTACCAGGTAAAATACCTTCATGGACAGATGGTAAATTTGAACAGAGAAATGGAAACTTTATTAAAAAGTGCAAAGGAAATGCTAGAAATGAAGAAAAACAAAATCAGAAATCCCTTTGATGAAATTATAATTACACTTGACGGAATTGAGGAAAGAATCAATGAACTAGAAAAAAGGTCAATGAAAATTATTTAAAGTGAAAAAAAAGAGAAAAAAATAAAACAGAAAATGCCAACAAAATAGGACATTCAAGAGCTGATGGACAATATAAATAAGCAGAGGGACAATTAATACATTATAGAATATTCAACAACACAATCAGTTTTCCTAACTGACATTTTAAATGCTAAAGTCAAAAAGAGAAGAATAAATATTTTAAAATGTACTTCTAACATTCACAAAATAGAACACATTCTGGGCCATGAAATAACTCTCAATATATTCAAAATGTCAAATTCATCCAAAGTATGTTCTTTGAGGAAAAGGGCAGGAAGCTATAAATTAAAAAAAATAAATAAATTTACAGAAAATACTTGGAAACATCTGCAATGATAGAAATTGAACAATACATTTCTAAAGAATTATAGGTCAAATAAAAAATTACGTAGTGAAAGAATACTTTAGTCAGATGGATCAAGAAAAAATAAAAAGAAAATACGCAGGTCACCAAAATTAAGGAATGCTGCTATAGATTCTATAGCCAAATAATAGAGAAATATCAACAACTTAATGTCAATCAATTAAAAAACTTAGGTAAAATAAGATTCCTTGGAAGATACACACTACCAAAGACTATTTAAGAAACTGTAATCCAAGTAGCCCTATATTTATTAAATAAATTGAATTTATTGTAAAATAAAATTCTACAAAGAAAACATCGGGCCCAAATGACTTCACTGAGAAATTCTACCAAATATTTTAAAAAGAAATAAAACAAGTCTACACAAACTCATCTGAGAACTGGAAGAGTAAGGACAAGTTTTTAGATCATTTTATTATGTTGGCTAATGCCATGGTACCAAAAATATAGACCTTGTAAGAAAAGAAAACTATCATGAACATTGACACAAAAATTCTAAACTATATAACCTAACATCTAACAATATATAAAAAGAGCAAGTCATCTTGACCGAATAAAATTGATTCCAAGAAAACAAACTTGATTCAACTTTGAAAGTTATCCGATATACTTTACTATATCAAAACACTACACATAGAAACCTTATAATCTATAATATCAATAGATGCAGAAAAAAACTTGATAAAATTTAACATCAATTTATATTCAGAATGCTAAACAACTAATAATAGATTGGTACTTCCTCAAATTGATAAAGGACATCTAAGAAAAACCTGCAGCTAACATCATACTTAATAATAAAACACTGAATACTACTACTACTGAATGTGGGAATAAGACAAGCTGTTTAGACTTAACCACTTCTATTCAACCTTATCACTTAGGTCAGAACCATTTGCATAACCATTATTTTTCTTGAATGTGTCATGAGAAATGAATTTGTAACAAAATAACTGAAACTATGTTATTAGATGGATGAAATAGCCATCTATACAGAAAATCCTAAGGAGTATACAAAAAATGGTATTAGGGCTAACAAGCAAGTCTATCAATTTCACAGAACATTATACTTTTATATAGTAGCAAGAAGTACCTAAAATTTGAAATATGGAAATGGTACCATTTAGAATAGCATATAAGTATAAAATGGTTATGAAAATTTGACAAAATATGTGCAAAACAAATAAACTGCAAATTATACTATGTTACTGAGAGACACTAAAAATGATCAAAGTTAATAGAAATTAGTTCTGTGTTCAGGTATCAGGCTATACTACATAGTGTTAAGATATCAGTTCTCTACCAGCTGATCTACAAATTCAGTGGAATCCCAGGTGAATCCCAAATATTTTTCTGTAAATATTGACAAGATGATGATAAGATTATATGAAAATTTAAAAGACCTAGAAAAGCCAAGCAATGTTGAAAATAAGAAAAAAATTTGGAGAACTCACACTATGTATGCTACCTGATTTAAAGACTTATTATATAACTATAATAAGCAAGACAAAGTGGTACTGGCTTAAGAACTGACATATGAATTGGAATATAAAGCCAAAGAATTTGGTAATTATATCTTAATAAAGCTGTGGGGAAAAAAGTTAAAAAAAGAACTTCAATTATTACCTTAACATCGTCACAGAAATTAATTTGAAATAGGACACAGATTTAGGATAAGAGCTAAAATTCTAAAACTTCTAAAACAAAACAAAACGAAACTTTGGATTTTGAGTTAGGCAAATATAGTATTTCTTAGGATCCAAAAAGTACCAACCACATACACAAAAAAGTTGATATATTGGATTAGAAGAAAATTAAAAATTTCTATTTTTTGAAAGGGATGACTAAGAAATTAAATAAGAAAGATTAAAAACCCCACACTCAGCAGATTCTTTACCAAGTAATGTATTCCAATAGTCATTCATCCTATGAGAATATGTTTCACATCATAAATTATCAAATTAATGCAATTTAAACCACAATGACACGGTAATTTATATATTAGTGGAATGACTAATATTAAAAGACTGTCAGTACCAGTGGTTGGCAAGGGTGTGAAGCACCTGGAACTCTCATACATTTTTAGTAAGAATACAAAATGTTATAGGTATTTTGGGAAATAATTTGGCAGTTTCTTTTAAAGTTAAATAAGCACTTACCATGTTACACAGCAATTCTGCAACTAGGTACTTGCCCAAGAGAAATGGAAATACACATACACACTAAGACACACCCAAATGGTCATGGGAGATTTGTATGGGATGGGGGAGGAGAGCTGTAGGGTAGCTGAACTGCTTCTCAGACTTTTAGCAGCCCTTTGGCCTTTATTGTAGTTTTCATTCCTCTTTCCAGAAGTCTTGATGCCACCTTCTTCTAGGCTTATTAGAAGATCTTGAGAATAAATTTATCCTCTGCTTTCCCTATATTTTCCCTATATGACCAGCTTTAGTCATAGGGATTTTTTTTTAATGAGTTCCCACTTTTTCTTTTACTTTCAGATTCTACAATATTATTCTATTGTTTCTTTCACTGTCCTATTTTGTATTCCTTTACTATTTAATCTTGTAGACTTATGTCTATCAAAAATGTCTTTAATGCTGGTTTTTAGAAGAAAACATATTTAAATGTGTAGTTTTGATCCTCTATGTTTAAGTATTTTTAGAGTAGGTATTGTTCTCTCTTTTTTTGTGGAAAAATACAAAAGTCTTCTTGTTGCTGCCAGAGACAATTGATCTGTTAAAGTTTAGGGGAAAAATACTGGGTGAGGTAGATGTGCCTCGAGAAAGGAGAATGGTTAGATTGCCAAGAAGCCTCACCTGTCATCTCACACCTTAAAAAATTCACTTGGGCTGGCCCTCACTTTGACAGGTTCTGATTGTTTATCTTATTAGCACAATGTATGTAGATCTACCTCTTATTTATTCATTTATTTATGCAGTGAATGATTTTTAGCCCTCATCATGTATCAGAATACAGACTCAAGTTATACATGGCAAAAAATGTAAAACCAGAAAGCCAATTTGCTAATTTCCAAAAAGAAATAGAGCTGTCATGTGTACATGTATATTTATAGGAGCATAATCTTTCCCTGTAAGCAGGTCTATGTTGGAAGCCAAATTATGTGTCGAAGTTTGCTGAAGCAGGGCAGGAAAGTCTTATGATCCAGATATTTATTGGCATCTGAATATGAGAGGACTAGATTTGCCAGAGGACCTGGTGTGATTGAGTCATTGACAGAGAAGCCATCTCCTTTGGACAGGGCATCAGTGAGCCCTGCCAAAACATGGTTCTCTCCAATGCTTATTTTATGTGTACTTCCACTGCTAACACAACTCTTTGAAAAAATATTTTTTATATTGGCCCTAGACCCTTTCTGCATTTTAAGGTGACTTTCCTTATTTCTCCTGTGATCCATTATATATTATTTTATACTTAAAATCTCAGGTCTCAATTTTATATCCAATTTGTCAGTATAGACACTTTTAACGTTCCTCACGCTTACCATATTTATTATAAATTAGTAAATGGTTCTATTCTAAAAAGTAGAATATGATTTTATCTATAATACAAATTAAATTTTACTTCTATACAAAAACAAACATGAAATTTGTTTAGCAATATTTTACAAAATGGATTTATCATGCATATTTTAATATCCATATTATAAACACACACAGATATACATGTAAATATGTGATTTAAGTTTATTTTCATTTTAAATAATGGAAAGTATGAAATAGGTGTACTGGAAATATGTCATGATTTACTGCTAACATATTTTAAGCATCAAATTAATAAAATTTTGATAAATATCCCAGATTATATTAAAATCATAATCTCAAGAAATGGTAAAAGAAGTATCATCAGGGGAAATCTTTGTATCAGTTAGCTTTTTTGTTTTTAAAAATGTAAAAGAAAATAACTTGATGCATGGACTAGAACTAGTAAGATTAAAGTGAAATTTTGGCCTTGAAGCAATATAGTTTAAACCTGTGGTCCCCAACCGGGTCCCCCACCCACCCCACTGCGGTCTGTGGCCTGTTAAGCACCTGACTGCAGAACTCCATTGGCGTCCCGCCTACCCCATTTCCCCACCTCTGTTCATGGAAGAATTGTCTTCCACGAAACTTAAGAAAACAGGATGTGGTGGGGCAGGAGGGACGGCAGGAGGCTGACCTCCACCTTCCCCCCACCCCCTTCCGCATAAAAACTGTCTTCCATGAATGAAATGAAACTGATCCCTGGTGCCAACAAAATTGGGGACCCCTGGTTTAAACAATAATGCTGTTTATTCAAATTAAGAAAAACCAACTTGATGATTTGAACTTTTCATTCCTTACAGGGTTTTAATTTCATGCCAATTATCATGCAAAAACAAAACACATTAAAAATTAACCCACATAATTTCATGTCATTAGTCTTATTAGCCAACATTATCTTATTTTTTATAATCAAAGTTATTTATAGTTATTTATTTAAATTTATTTTTTATATTTTTTATTAAAGTTATTTATTTAAATTTATTTTTTATTTTTATTTTTTTTAGAGATGGGCTCTAAAAAAATGCAGGCTGAAATGCAGCGGCACAGTCATAGCTCACTGAAGCCTCAGATTCCCGGCCTCAAGTGATCCGCCTCGGCATCCCAAAGTGCCGGGACTACAGGGGTGAACCACATCACCAGACTGAGTTTCTTACAATAAAATTTATGTATGGATCCTCAAGAGACTCGCCAGTAGATGTAGGCTCAGATTCTCATCCCTGGCCAGTGTGGTCACATCAAGCCATTTCGGCTTAGGGCCAGATGTGTTAGCTTAGGAATCAAGAGCAACAGAAACCAAGAGATTTCTGCTGTTGCTTTGGTTTTGATTCACCAAGTTACTAGAACTGAAAGGGAAATTATTAACCAATCTTTGCCATGAGCAGAAGGGCTTTTCCAGAGACAAAAATTAAGGAAGAATATTAAAATTATGTTGTTTGAATATTTAAAACACAGAGAATTCTAGTAAGCATGAAATGCATTTTGCAAATTAGACCTGAAACAACAGAGGAAAGAATCAAAGGTCCAAAGAAGCTTTCAAGGATGAGAAAAGGAGAAAACACTGACAAATCTGGCAGATGAGAGACAGAAGGACCTTCAAGTGCACATAAAGGGGCATTGAAGATGAAGAATAGAGATTTATCTGTCTATTACAAGAGAAAATATTTAGGATTCACAGGGGATAGTCAGAAAATGATATTAGAAACTCATTATCTGGAATAGTTTGGAAATTGATGTTAAAAAAATATATTCATAAATGAGATCAAGATGCTTAGTCACATGAGCTTTGGTAACAGTTGATTTTAGCATTTTTTGTATTCTGTGATGAGAATAAGCACAGGGAGTTCAAAGAAATGAATTGTCTTCTTTATTAAAACACTGAAAACTTCTGCACTACTATGAAGTAGGTAAGAGAAATTCATTTTATTCTGTAAAATTCATTATATATTGTTTTAGAGATATCACCGATCAGCTAAGTCATTTAGTTACCTCCGATGTGGCAAATATTTAATGATTTTTTTCTATTGAAGCCTCTGCAAATGTTGATAGTACGTTCTACTCTGTGCTGGGTTTCCAGGTTTTCCCCATATGCATAAGTTTTATTACACTGTTAGCAATATATGATGACACGTAGGTGTTACGCAGGGTAACACCACTTACTAATAATGTATCAGTAATTATTACACAGAAAACAGTTAGCAGATGTTTTTGTCTTTAACAAAGAACAGAACAAGAGGGCTAGGTCTAGTTTGGTAACCTCAGAAGGGGTAGTTGAAAGGATAGAGTCTCACACACTAAAAATCTTTAGGACATTGGATGCCTCACTATCGGGTAGTTTAGGCAAAGCCCTACTGCAGAAGGAAGAACAGATTGTAGGCCCCCATCTATCCATTTCTCACCTAGTGCTCTTATGATTTCACAATTGCACTTCAGAGCCACCTTTTAAAAGCAACATGGGACAACATAAAAATTTCTCCTGGAAAAAGATAATTTCCTGCTTTCTCCAAACACAAGAAAAAAAAAAAATCTAAGAGGTAACTGAAGACTTCTGAAAAAAAATATATGTCCAATCTACATTCTCTGTCTAAAATTAGAAGTTCACATTACTGGTTGCTGGTGAATAAAAATTCACCAAGATGTAAATTTGCTAGCCTAACTTGTACTTTGGGAATAAGAAATATTTCTTTTAGATGTTAATATATTACAATAACAGCTACAGTACAGTATAATACAGTATAGTATTGTATAGTTTGACTTCTTATAAAGAGCAGCATACTTTTTTCTATTTTATAGATATCAATAACTTCTATTTTCTTAGAAAAATTTCTTGTGAGTAGTAATAAACCATAGCCATCTGTAAGTTATTAAGTATAATTATCTGCATTGTGTAGCATTTGACCCATTGTTTCTTCTCATTTCTCAAGATATCTTTCATTTTGGCAATTTTGCTACTCATCCAAAACTACCCCGAGTGAAATAAAAAAAAAGAGATAAAATATCCATCAGTTAATTGGCTCCTTTTTAACAGCATAGGAACAGTTTTTTTTTTTTGGAGACAGAGTCTCGTTTTTGTTGCCTGGGTTAGAGTGAGTGCCATGGTGTCAGCCTAGTTTACAGCAATCTCAGACTCCTGGGCTCAAGTGATCCTTCTGCCTTAGCCTCCTGAGTAGCTGGGACTACAGGTGTGAGCCAACACGCCTGGCTAATTTTTTTTTATTTCTATTTTTAGTTGACTTGCTAATTTTTTCTATTTTTAGTAGAGGCGGAGTCTCGCTCTTGCCCAGAGCTGGTCTTGAACTCCTGAGCTCAGGCTATCCTCCCTCCTCGGCCTCCCAGAGTGCTAGGATTACAGGTGTGAGCCACCGTGCCCGACCATAGGAACAGTTTAATATAGTTGTTAAATTGACAGTTGAGAATCATCTATGATTGACATAACACTTTCTATATTCAAATGAATTACATATAACACATGATCAAAATTTGATTGTACTGAACTGTAATTAGGTTTTTGCTTTATATGAGGATTTTGCTAATCACAGATCATTCTTGCCATGAATTTTTAAAAATTCTGATACTGTCCAAATATTTGCTTATTACCTTTTTCTTTTAGGCATTTAAAAGTTACCCCAAATAATTCTTTTTTAAATTTCCTAATAATCAAACCAAAAAGAAATAAATTCTCTCATGGCCGATACTCATCTTCTGCCTTCGTTGAAAACAGACAACAGCATGTTCTGTTTTGCTTCATTTGAAATAACTCAAGACTTTCCCCAAGGAATATTTTTCTTTTCCTCACACTTATATACCTCACTTTTAAATTTACAAACACTGAGTTTAAATTTGCTTTCTTATTAAGTCCACTTCCACTCCACTTCATAATAACTATAAACTACCACTAAGGATTGTCTCCTCTAAGAATGTAGATATTTGAAATCAGCCGCCATAGCCTTCTGAGTTATTATTTCAGCAAACTATGCATATTCAGTTATTTTATCATTTTTTCTTAAGTCAATCCCTCCAACCACTTAGCTTGTGTTCCTCTTTTATTATTTCTGTCCTAGTTCATATTGTATTTTCTTTCAGGGTTAGGAAGTCAATGCAATATCTTAAGTTATCTCCCTGGAGCTGTGCAAAAAGGTTTGGTGACCTTCCAATTCTTTCTTGAAGTGGTGGCTCCCCACCATTTCTTATTAGGATCTATAATAATGTACCAAGAATTTAATAGAAACTCATCCTAGATGAGAAAACAAAGAGTGAGTGGAACCAAAAGCAATTCTTTTGGTGACAGACACTGAGAATTCACTTTCCCCCCAAAGGATTACAACTGTGAGGAATGATATGATCTATTGGGAAATATTTCTGACAGGACACTTCTCTGGGATTTCAGAAATGTTTCCAAGTCTTTTTGTTTAAAATTACTAAAATCATTGAATTTGTTCTTAGAATGAAAAATGATCTCCTTTCTTCAACCCTACCTAAAAGATAAGTATGTAATCAATTTTAAAGTTTTAGATAATGTCTAAAGATACAGCTAATGTAGTGTAATTGTGGCTGGAGTTAGCTAGTTCACTTTAAAATATCTTGGTGTCTACCACGTCAGTCATAGGTGGAACGCTTTTTCGCTACGCCTTACCTCCTGCAATAACACTCCGCTACCCCCACTGCACCCATACACACAGACACATCCCCGGAAAACAATCTCTCATGCAAACTATCTTAACTGCCTTGATAAGAGAGACTTTTTATTCACCTATTCATTCTGATATCCCTTAAACCCAAATAGGCATGTAAATATGTCTGTCAAATCAGTTAGTTAATTAATTATTGAGTGAAAATAAGATGACACAATGTGGATGACCAAGGCTAAGAAAGAAAATCGGAAAATATTTTTTTAAGAAGTCTACACCCATGTTCAAAGCCAGAGTCTAGAAATGACATTTCTCAGTGTCTCTTCTTTTGTTCTGGAAAAATTAAAACCCAACATCTTGCATATTTTTAGTCTTTTGTCTTTAAAGTTTACCCCTTTTATTTAACCTCTGAAATATAGACATGTTGCCTATTCAAAACATACAAAAATAGTTAGTTACTGAAAGCTTATTCTAGTACAGTATATGTAATTCCTCTCATTTCAGTTCACTACCAAGCTTGAAATGGCATTTCTTGGTTTGTTTCTGTCTAATCAT
Source organism: Avahi laniger (assembly GCA_963575035.1). Lineage (NCBI taxonomy): Eukaryota > Metazoa > Chordata > Mammalia > Primates > Indriidae > Avahi > Avahi laniger. The sequence continues at coordinate 54,430 of CAUYSK010127659.1, forward strand.
TTTGACTAGGGTTATCCAGTGCTTTTGTCTCTGATTGAGAATGGTTCTAAACTGAATGCTAGGACAGGCTCAAGAATTCTCTAACCTCCTGAGGGAGATACTCACAATTGAGACTATACGATACTATTCCAGCAGTGTAGATTGAATACCAGAGATATCTAGATCTAATTTCCCCCATATATGTTTTATTTATGTCTGAAAGAGAATTTAGCAAAAATCATTAAGTGCTATCTTTATAGATCTTTAATCATGTATTGAGCACTGCTCTAAACTTTATGTATTCTATTTTATTTAATTCTCATTATAACCTTTTGAGGTAGATATTTTTCTTCTTTCCACTTTTATATTGGAAAAAACTTTGACTTGGACAAGTTGAAGAATTTTCCCAAGTTTACCTAGCCACTTATATGTTAGATGTAATTGTCAGAATTCTGTTCAACTTTAGTACAAAGTAGTCATGTTCTCCTGGCTCTACTAAGGAGGCAGAATTCAGTATTTCTAATTCACAGAAATGGCTGGAACAGAACTTATCCATTCACAGGTGAGTAAACAAGCAGACAGTTAGCTTGTTTTAGACTCTAGTGTGGGGGAAAACTCATACAGCAACCAACTGAGAAAACTCACTCATAGGGAAATTTGTTCAAGCTCTTGATTGGTGAGTGAGAATAAGGGTCTTGATAAACATTTCAGAGACCAGTGTTACCATGGGATGCATTCATAAAGGCAACTGCAGAAGGAGTAGATCCATAATGAACATCTATTTCTTAGTCAAGTTGAGCATTTATGTCTTAGCCTCAGACATAGGCTCTACATTATTGATTAAATATAAATATTTGTAAAAATGTATGTGGCTCCTATTTCAATTAAACTTTTTGATAACTCCACATGGTCTTAAATAAAACAATCTTTCCAGATAGAATGGTGGATACACAAATGTCAAAACCAGTCTTGAAAGGACTCTATGTGACAATTTCTGCCAAAGGTGGTACTTAGAATGGGTAGCACTGCAATTGTTCCCTGATGCTTTATTATCAACATTTGAGTATTTTAGGTATTTGTCAAAATCAGAGTTTATTTATTTATCTAGACTTGACCTACTCAAGTAATTAGGCAACATTTCACATCATGAAAAATTTTCATCCCCTCTTCCTGGCCTACTCCCTTTGTTCATTATACAAAACAATATTAAAAATATTATTGCAAATCTTTTCTCAAATTTTACCTTCTCAGTGAGGACTACCTTGATTATCATATTTATTTATTTTTATTTATATTTTATTATTTCAAAATATTATGGGGGTACAAATGCTTTGGGTTACATGGATCGCTTTTGTTATGCTTGTATCAGGGTTATAAGTGTGTCCATCACCCAGATAGTGTTCATTGTACCTGTTAGGTAGCTATTCACCCATCTTCTCCTTCCCCCTCCCCATTAGGTAATGTCCACTGAGTTTTAATTTCCTCTATGCATGTGTGCTCATTGATTAGTTCTAATTTAATAACAAGTACAAATGGTATTTGTTTTTCCATTCTTTAGATACTTCACTTAGGATAATGTTCTCCAGTTCCATGCAAATTGTTACAAAAGGCCTTAATTCATCCATCTTCATGGCTGAGTAGTATTCCACAGTATACATATACCACATTTTACTAATACACTCATGACTTGATGGGCACTTGGGTTGATTCCACATCTTTGAAATTGTGAATTGTGCTGCAATAAACATTTGACTGTAGGTATCTTTTTGATAAAATGATTTATTTTCTTATGGGCAAATACCCAGTAATGGGATTGCTAGATAAAATGGTAGGTGTACTTTTAGTTCTTTGAGGAATCTCCATACTGTTTTCCATAGAAATTATACTAATTTGCAGTCTCATCAGCAGTGTATAAGCATTCCTTTCTCTGTGCATGCATGCCAGCATCTGTTGTTTTGAGACTTTTTGATAAAAGTAAGTCTAACTGGAGTAAGGTGATAATCTCATTGTTTTAATTTGCATTTTTCTGATGATACGTGATGTTAGCATTTTCATATGTTTATTGGCCATTTGTCTATCTTCATTCGAAAAACTTCTGTTCGTGTCTTTTGCCCACTTTTAATAGGGTTGTTTGTTTTTATCTTGCTGATTCGTTTGAGTTCTTTGTAGATTCTGGTTATTATCCCTTTATCGGATGTATAGCTTGCAAATATTTTCTCCCATTCTGTAGGTTGTATATTTATTCCATTGATTCTTTCCTTAGCTGTGCAGAAGCCTTTTAATTTAATCAAGTCCCATTTGTTTATTTTTGTTGTTGCTGTGATTGCCATTGGAGTCTTCTTCATAAATTCTTTGCCTAGGCTGATATCTGTAAGAGTTTTTCCAACATTTTCTTCCAGCATTATTATGGTTTCATGCCTTACATTTAAGTCTTTATCCATCTTGAATTTTTTTTTGTGTGAGTGGTGAGAGATATGGATGCTGTTTCATTCTTCTGCATGTGGCTATCCAATTCTCTCAGCACCATTTATTCAATAGAACTTCTTTTTCCCAGTGTATGTTATTGTCTGCTTTATCAAAGATTGGTTGGCCTTATGTGATGGTTTTAAATCTGTGTTCTCAGTTCTGTTCCATTGGTCTATGTCTCTATTTTTGTGCCAATACCATGCTATTTTGTTACTACAACCTTGTAGCATAGTTTGAAGTCTTATAATGCGATGCCTCCAGATTTTTTATTTTCGCTTAAGATTGCTTTGGCTATTTGGGATCTTTTCTGGTTCCAAACAAAGTGTGGAATTATTTTATCTGTATATGTGATATATGACATTGGTATTTTGATGTGGATGGCAATGAATCTGTAAAGCACTTTGGATAGTATAGACATTTTAACAAGGTTGATTCTACTGATCCATGAGCATGGTATGTTTTTCCATTTGTGTCATCTGTGATTTCTTTTCTCAGTGTTTTGTAGTTCTCTTCGTAGAGATCTTTCACCTCCTTGGTTAAGTATATTCCTAGGTATTTTATTTTCTTTGTGGCTATTGTGAATGGTATTTAGTATTTGATGTGATTATCTTATTTAAATTTTAACCTCACTACCAGCCTTCCTAATTCACTGCTGTATTTTTTCACTCCATTTTTTACTTTTTAACTTTTAACTATATATGCATGTATAACCATATATATATAATGTGTGTATATGTGTTTACATATAAATGTATAGGTTATTATTTAAATATTATAATATTGTCTGTCTCCTGCCACTAGAATATAAGTTCTATAAGGCAAAGATAACTATTCGCTTTTTCAGCTCTTGTAGTCCCAGTGCCTGGAACAATGCTTAGCACATAGTAGACATTCGGTAAGATTCTTAGGAATGTTTAGTTAATGGCCACTCATTATTGTATACTCTAATTTCAGCTCTCTGCTTGAAACATTAATTTTTCAAAAGACTTTAAATATACAGATTTTTTTTAAAGCAGAGAAAACAAATAGACTCATTGGTTTATGAGTACCACTGGACAGCTGCTTTAAAAATTATGAAAATATTTACTTCTTTTGGTAGTCTTCTGTTACAAAAATTAAGTGCACAGATAACATCCAGAAAGACTTTAATTACCTTATTTGAGACAGTCTAGTGGACATATTTCTCTCCATTCCATATTATTTATATGAAAACATCAAGCAAGAAAAGTTTTTAAAAGAAACAATTTCTTACAAAATTTTTTACAAGTGTAATTTTTCTAATGAAGTCACATAATCTTTGCAACTATTTTATGAAGTTTATTCTATTATTGCAATGAGCTTAAATATCTCATACAGTATCACTCCTCTAATAAGTCAGTCAGCTAGGATTATGATTCAAGTTGTCTGGCTTCAGAATTTGTATTCCAAGGTTCAATATACTATGCAGTTTCACATTTTAATTTACCTTTTTTCTGAAGATGGAAGGAAAATTAATTGTGTGGTGAAGGTTGTTGGGGAGGGACACAGCATCTTATCTTTTTTAGTCCTGTACATGGAAATTTTAGCAAGGTTCTTCCAGAACACTGAGTTACAACTCAAAACTAGAGAAGACATGTATCGGTATGCACAAGTTCTAATGTCATTCTCAGGCCAAATCCAAGTACTCAGAATTCCTAGTTTATGAAAAATATTTGCTTTGCTTTATAATACTTGAGGTTAATTGGTGTATGCCTATCTGAAGAGAAATATGGTTATATACCAATTATTAGTCATTAAAAGCAGGAGATTGAGGTCAATACCAGATGTTTCCCCAGGGAGAAAAACACAAAACCAAATGCGGCTGTGTCAATGCCAAGGGTCATTCAGGAGCCACAAACTAACGTGTCAAGGCCAGCTCATAAAAACTTCCTGTGAGTTACAAAATCCCAGATCTTTATATAGCCACTTTTTAATGGTGAAAACTTTTAAATAAATGCATTAGAGATGCTTTGCTGCAAATTAACAAGGTCATAGGCAATCTACAAGGATGCTAAATGTGTCTTTGAAAATTCACCGAGATTTTTAAAGTAACATAAAACTGTAGGCATTCACTTGGACTCTGTTATTGATTAGTGAGCTGGTTGTGCTGAAACATCAACATAGTAATTAGTATGTCCTCTAATTAGTTCAAACTCCTCTGCCTCCTCTCTTACTTTGAGTGTTCTTTGGCAATACAAGAGTGTAAGAGGTTACAAACATAGAACCCCTTATAATTTTGCTATCATTAAGTCTGTTTGATTCAATTATAGCTTGTATAGGAATGGTGACTTCCTTGACTCTTTTCCTGTTACCCTAAGGCTTAATTGTGTTTATATCTTTCAGGATAAAAATAATAATTTATAATTTACTTCATTTATTATGTGTAAATATATTTTTTATTGTGTTAGAAATTGTCGAAGGGAGACGTCTCCTTGGCAGTTTGTTTCACAGCCTGAAGCAGCTATCAACCAACATATCCATGAGAAGAAAAAAGTGGTAGAAGCTTTTAATTGTACTGACCACTAAGTTTTTTGAGAGTCAACAGGCTGGCAAAATTTGAGATGATTTTCTACCATCTATAAAACCTCTGGTGCTAAACAGACGCCTGAAATTGATGACGCATGTATGTTTAACATCTAAAATGAAGCAGAATCTAAACATATTGCCCTGAAAATATGGTTAAGTCTGTTCTATTCTGTTTTTAAGATTCCTCCAGTAAGACAAGTCTAAATACACGAATATCCATTGTGTAAGATTACTTGAAGAAGAATCTAATGTATGATCTTCCTGACCCAAATTCCATCAGCATCCCATTTTATAGTTCTTGTGAATAACCACACAACCTGAGTGGGGAAACTGACAGTGAATCTCTGCATACTACTTCAAGTAGCAAAATTGTAATATTGAGGTTTTAGATGCCTAGGTGTGTATGGAAGCCAAAGGAAGAGTCCTGGTAATGGCACATAATTAATATCAGTGTATATTGTGTTGTCTATTCATTCACTGCAGGAGAGATTTGACCACGGAGTACATGGGCATTCTGCTTTAATTTAGTAGAGCTCTACTAACAGCATGCCTGCAGGCACCACCAAAATGGCTGGTAATCATTTAAACAACCTATCCTCTGCGTGCAGATCTCATAGGCATATTTTTATCCACATCTCAGTGGATCTAGGGTGGGATAAGCGGAAAGTCATATTATGTTTATTAGTGAATACCCTATCTGGACAAATCTCTTCTAAATTGAGAAAAAATAGACAAAATAATGTAGTCTATGATCACAAGCTACTGAATTAAATTATTAATAAAAGCATACCGTGAAAACTTTTATGGCACACATACTATCTGTGAAACAGAAATAAAAATCAAAAGCTATATCGAAAGTGTAAGTTAAGAATAGTGAACAAGATGAATTTCCATCTGTGGCTATGGTGAAAATGTAGGTGAAAGAGATGAAAAGAAAAGATTTTAAAAAAACAACAAAATTAATAGAATAATGAAAAATCAACATTAGAGAATTTATTGAGTATTGCCGATCCCGGAGAAAAAGGATCACTAATGAAATGACAAACTTGAAAACATTTCCAAATTTAGAAGAATGGATATAGAAATATTTATTGGGTGATGTTTTACATTTGTGATTATGAATCAATTACTTAAAGAGTATTTTTGAAAACCTACAATAATGAAAACTGATTTAAAATAAAAGGTAGATCTGGAATCTGAAGGACAAAAGAAAAAGCATAGTTTATCTTGAAAATCATATGTAATAAAAGCAAAATTTATTATCTGTAAATAATAAAACTTAGTGGCAGGAGTTAGGACAATTAGATCAATTATTTCAGTAAGTTTAAATTACAAATCTCTTCCTAGAAGACAGATAAATTCATACTAATTTCTTTAAAATCCAACTAAAATTGCTTAGGGAGACTTCTCAAAAATTAAAACACATGTAATTATAAATTAAAGATTAAAAATTATTTGGTAAAGAAACAAAGAATAAAATCACCCTAAGCACAAAAAGCCCCACATTTAAGCTCTTTGTATGTACAAGCTGGTACATGTCCACTGCTAACTTAATCCTCACAACAGTCTGGCTACTTAAGTTTTTGTTACTATTATTATTTTTTACAAATAAAGAAGCTGGCGTTTGGCAGAATAAAGGACTCTGTTAATGGCAGAAGAATAGTGGCAGAGCTACGATTAAAACCAAGGCTTATTTAACTCAAAGGCCATGTTCTTCTCACTATGCTATTTTGACAACGTCTCTGCTTAGAAACACAAGATTGGACCTGAGAAAGGTGAAAAAGCTCAGAGTAATAATCCTAATTTAATGTGGACATTAGTGCAGTTTGGGGCACTAGATATGAGAGAGAAAAAGATATAGAAGGGAGACAATTTAGTACATTTTCTGGCAACTGATGTTTATATGGACTTAATTTTATCTTTGGGTAATTAAAATGATTGGATCCATATCACAGATATGAATAACAAAACATAAACCATGACTCTACATGCCAAATCTTGGTCTCAAAAACAAGGTATATTCTCAGATGTAACTTTTGTTCACTTTTTGTTATTTGAACTACAATTCTATTTCTTAAGAAACTGGACATTAGAATTATCAAGTATTATAATGTTATCAAAATAAATGTATACATTATTATTTTACTGTTGAAATTATTTTAGCTAATTCATTTTAAAGAAATTTCTGAAATTTCTTTCCAATAGCCTTTTTCAATTTAGAGATTGAGTTTTCAAAATGTAATGTGTTGGTCATTCAAAATTATACATTTGAGTTTTATATTATAACTATTTTTAAGTGTACATTTACACTGCAAAATGTGGATTGAAAAACACCATAAGGGCTCGGATGTAACTGATTCAGCATAATGAGAATTCTCTCTGACTATTTACCTTGGCAGTTCCCCATCTCCTTCAAAGTAATATTGGCATCTTTTTTTTTCCCAGATGATAAATCATTGCAATATCAAAATTTTTATATAGCATGTGTTATTCCATTCTTGAGCTGTGAAGGGAAAAATGACAATATTTTTATTGCATCAGTATGGAACATGGAACTAGTTGTTGTGAAGGCTGATTGAAGAAATGCTCCTATTTCACATCCATTTAAAGTGACTTTGTAAAGTCTGAGCTATAAACATGAAATGACCAGAACACAGTAAAGCCAACAAGGCTATTTTAGTCACCTCAATAATTGATTCCAATGACTGCTGCTGATGCAATTGTGCAATCATCAACATCTATCATTAGGACAGCCTACATGATTGGATTAGGAACACATCAGGTTATTCTGTGTGGGTGTGTATTGTGTGTACTTTCCAGTTTGTATACACACATTTTATAGCTTATTTGCTACCATCAAATACTGAGGTCAGTGAGACAATCTGAGTTTTGCCAAGTAGCAACCTCATGTTATTACACCCATGGTAGAATTTGGAAAAATGTCAGATTTTTCTAATGAAATCAGTCTAATTATCTATCTTCAGGAAGATACTCTGAATTTAAAATATATTTTTCTACAGTATACATGATTGTTTTAATATCTATTAATTAAAAATTCAAACTTACCAAGTTAAAACAAAATCATTTAATATCATCCAGTTCTATGGCTACACCTAAAACATGTTTATATATTATTGTCTCATGTTTTAAATAAAAAGGGAAATAAGTTCAATATTTTATTTTATTCTTTTTCAGTATTTTAAGAATGTCAAATGCAGCAAATCTTGGGTAAAGAAATACTAAGGTTATTAATAGAAGCGGAGTGCTTTGTATTTTGAAAGACATAGAAGTTAAGATGACACAAACTACATGGCTGTGATGACATATGTTTATTTGTAGCATCATTTTTCTATGCAAGGTGGCAGAGCATGTAGATGTTAAATTAGGTAGGAAAATACTGAATACAATTCTTATGTGGACTTGATGCATTCAAGGACTTATTCATATGTTTTCATTTCCCAAATTGTGTTCCACAGAGCATACTGCTTTGAGACATTTGTGAAAAAGAGCAATTCACGGTCAAGCATTGTTTAAAAACACTGAACTCTGTGTACTCAGCCTGGAGGGTCACAAGGAACATTCATATGTTAAAGGCTACAAGAAGTACTACAGTAATGAAAACTTGTTAGTTCACTGACTGATTCTCAAACATATTTTATTTTTGAATACTTTTAAAACATAACGTTACAAAAAAATAAATGTAGAATACATTTTGTGAAATGCTGATATAAAAGATGATCCCATTATGTTTTCTAGGATATGAGAAATACTGTATATTGGTATTTATAAGAATGGAAAATCATGACTGAGAGTGGTTTTAAAAGTAAGAAGTTACAGCTTTGCATTAGATTCTAGAATTTTTCTTTTTGTAACCATTCTGGCAAATAGTCTTCTAGCATATTCTTTGAAGTTTCCTGTGAAGTGTAACTCATGGTTATTCATTCATATATGCTTTTTGGCATACATGGTGCCAGCTCTGATTCTTAGTTTGGTTGTTTCTAATATTGAGTCGGCATACATCTTTCCATAACTTCCCATTTTTCCTAATTCTACTCTCTATTCAGAGGAGTAAGTGATCCAGGAGAGAAATCATCCAAGATAACAGGTTGATCTTGATTCTCAGCTTTTGTGGATTAGAGGATTGCGTTGAAAAAGGTCTATCCAAGATCAACTAGTGAATGATATGAGAAGCTTGTTCGGTCCATCCCTGTAGAAAAGTGGCTAACAGGAATCAGGAAATACTCCTCAGCAAATGAAGAATGGTGGCCTCTTCCAAATTAAGGTTAGTTAGGAGTGAACAGAGAGGAGTTTCTTTAGATAGGCAGAGAGGCTCTGTAGCCTCAAACTTTAATCTACTTATTAATCATTTGATGACTTTTGTAAAGTGAAGATTCTCATTCACTAGTTTGGGGTTGGGTCCAAGATCCTGAATTTCTAAAACTCTTGCAGGTGGTGCCAGTTGGACCTTTACCAACCTCCATCATTCTAAGAGGTTGGTGTGTAAGAGTGTTTTCATGCTTCACTCTGAGTGGCAAAGCTCTCGGAGACCTGCAATTTTACTGGCTAAGGAGAGTGAGAATCTATTGATGCAGGTTAGTTGTGTTAGTCCGCTTGGGCTGCCATAAACAACAGAAATTTATAAACAGCAGAAATTTATTTTTCAGAATTCTGAAGTCTGGAAAGTCCATCATCGATGTGCTGGCAGATCTGGTGTCTGGCGAAGGCCTGATTTCTGATTCATAGACGGTGCCTTTTCCCTGTGTCCTCATGAGGTAGATGTGAGGGATCTCTTTGGGGCTTTTTAAAAATAAGGGACACTAATCCTATTCATAAGGCATCTGTCTTCATGACCTAATCATCTTCCAAAAGCCCCACCTCCTAATGCAATCATATTTGGAGTTAGGATTTTAATATGAATTTGGGAGAGATATAAATATTCACTTTATAGAATTTAGTTAATGTAGGATTTCCCAAACTTTCTTCATCAAAAAAAAAAATCACCCGGAGGCTTTTGTTACAAATATGGATTCCCATGTACAATTTTTTTTTTTCTTTTGAGATAGGGATAGGCTGAAGTCCAATGGTGATCATGGCTAACTGAAACCTCAAATTCCTGGGCTCAGGTCATGCTCCTACCTCAGCCTCCTGAGTAGCTAGGACTATAGGTGCATGCCACTAAGCCCGGCTATATTTTTGATTTTTAATTTTTTTTTTTTGCAGACACGGGATCTTGCTATGTTGCCCAGGCAGGTCTCAAACTCCTGGTCTCAAGCAATCCTCCTGCCACGGCCTCCCAAAATGCTGGGATTACAGGAGTGAGCTACCATGCTTGGTCTGCCATGTCAATTTCATATATAGCAAATAATACTCTTTAGAGAAAAAGCCCAGAATTTTAAATTTTTTATTATTATTATTGGTAATTCTCTGAGGTAGTTCCTATGATTAGCAAGTTTGAAAAACATAGAGTTAATGCAGCATTTTCCTAAGTTGATCTTCAAACCACAGCCAAGCTGATTGCATTAGGGTCTGCTCTCCTGAGGAGCTTATTGAAAATAAGCCTGGATGTGTTCACTAATGCCAGAATCCAAATCTCCCCAACACCCTGATGCATACCAGGCTTGTGAATCACTGATTATGCATGCTACTCTTTGATGTGAGTTAACAAATATTCCCTAGCCTTTAAAGAAGATGTTTAAATATTCTAGTCAGCCTGTACTCACCCAAGTGAAAATGCTAAAAGCAGTGCCTCCCTGAGGTCATTGTGGTTATGACAGTGGTAATTTGTGAAAGGACAGACAAAAAGAGCTCCCTGGGGAGAGTGGGACCTTTATCATCCTCAGTTATTCTAAGAAGTCTGTGTGTAAGAGTGTTTTAAGGATATAGACAAGGTTTCTTATGTTAGCAACTCCAGCCAACTCGCTGAGTTTAGAGTAGAATTTCATTCTTCACAGGGAATTGGTAAGAGTTGGGGAATAGTTATAAGGTAAGAAAGGAAACTTCTTGGTATATTTAAAAAAAAACAAAACACTTTTGAGTTGAATAGACTTAGTGCTGGCTCTGTTTCTTTTTTTTTTTTTTTGAGACAGCGTCTCACTTTGTTGTCCGGACTAGAGTAAGTGCCGTGGCGTCAGCCTAGCTCACACCAACCTCAAACTCCTGGGCTCACGCAATCCTTCTGCCTCAGCCTCCCGAGTAGCTGGGACTACAGGCGTGCGCCACCATGCCCGGCTAGTTTTTTCTATATATTTTTAACTGTCCAATTAATTTCTTTCTATTTTTGGTAGAGACGAGGTCTCGCTCTTGCTCAGGCTGGTCTCAAACTCCTGAGCTCAAACAATCCGCCCACCTCGGCCTCCCAGAGTGCTAGGATTACAGGCATGAGCCACCGCGCCCAGCATCTGTTTCTTAATAATAATAGTAATAACAGTTAATAGTTAATCAGTGTTTATTATGAACCAGGTCTGATCTAGGTACAATACATCTGTTTGCATGACCTTAAACGCATAACTTAATTCCGCTACATTCTTGTATTTGACTGCTTCTTATTATTTGATCTCCCTCATGCACAAAAAGAAAAACCATTTTCTACACAAACCATCCCGAGCGACTTTCTCTTCAAAGCCGTGGCCTCTGCACTGCTGTGGAGACACAATTTCTTAATCCCCCCGGTTTGAGCTGCTCATTGTCGCCGTTTCACATTCCACACCCTGGACCCAGAGCTGTCCCATTTTAGGTATTTCTAAATAGCACGGTCCATTGTTAGATCTAAGCTTCTGGATAATTACCTTAAATGTGCCCTTGTTATAACTGTCTTTTGATCTTATATTAGGGTTTCATAATTCCTTTATAAATGTTATCAAACCACTGCCCTTTAAGCAACTATGGAAAGGTTGACAACTTTCCAACCTGATTTTGAATGTTTTAATTATTTCCTAACAAAGCACAAAGTTGTAGTCTCAAAGTGTAAGGCAATATGGGTGCTACATCTAAAATATGCTCCAGTGACGCATCTAACTCCAGAGTCAGGGCAACGGAGAACAGCGCATAAAAACTGCTGCAAGCAATGGAGTCTTAAGTGCAAAAGGAGAATAGCCCCTTCTTGGAAGGCAGAATTCATTTTCAATTTTCCTTTTTCTCAAGACACCTGAGATATAATATATTTATAAACGTTGGCTGGATTGCTCTCTGATTGCTCCCTCCCCTTTAATTTGTAAATTAATTTAATGTAGGCTCTCAAGAGACAGAAGAATTTTCTGAGCCATCCATGCAATTACCTATCAAAGTTTGAATTATAAAGTGATGTTGCTACAGGTTGTAAAACTAGGCAATTTTTTTAAAAATTAAAGATGATCAAGATACCAATCATAACAATTATATAATAACACAATTTAAAGTCCATTACCTGTATCCTCTAGGATAAAATAACATTAGGTATGGAACGTACAGAACTTACTATTTTTATCTATAAATACAAATACTTTCTATAAAAGTAAATTCTTTTTTTTCATGTAGTCTTTGTTGGGTAATAAAAAGACAAAAATAAGATTATGGCAGATTTTAATACTTTTAATGCTTGAAAGAAATCACAAAAATTTTAAAGTTTAGGAATATTACTCTCAGGGTTAATTATATGGCATAGTGTTGCATATGGATGTACAATCGTGCACTACAGAATGACCTTTTAGTCATGGAGGGACTATATATACTATGGTGGTCCCATAAGATTATACCAAAGCTGAAAAATTCCTGTCACCTAGTAACTTTGTAGCTCTCTTAATGGCGTAGCACAAGGTATTGCTTACATATTTGCGGTGATGCTGATATAAACAAGCCTATTGTGTTGCTGCCAGTCACATACAAGCATAGCACACACAAGTATGTACAGTACATAACACTTGATAATGATAATAAGTGACTATTTTACTGGTTTATGTATTTACTAGATATACTTTTTATCATTATTTTAGACTGTACTCCTTCTACTTATGTAAAAATAAAGTTATCTGTAAGACAGACTCAGGCAGGACCTTCAAGAGGTATTCCAGAAGAAGGCATTGTTCTTCTAGGAGATGACAGCTCCATGTGTGTTATTGCCCCTAAGACCTTGCAGTGGGACAAGACATGGAGGTGGAAGACAGTGATATTGACGATTCTGACCCTGTGTTGGCTAAGGCTAATGTGTGTGTTTGTGTCTTAGTTTTTAACAAAAACATTTAAAAGGTAAACAAAAATAAAATTTTTAAAAAATAGGAAAAGCTGATAGAATAAGGATATAAAGAATAAAAATATTTTTGTATTACCATACCATGTGTTTGTGTTTTAATCTAATATCATTATAAAAAAGTCAAAAATTAAAGTTATAAAGTAAAAATGTTACAGTGAGCTCAGGTTAATTTGTGATTAAAGAAAGAAAAATATATTTTCATATAAATTTAGTATAGCCAAAATAAGTGTACAGTGTTTATAAAGTCTACAGTAGTGCAGTAAATGTCCTCGTCCTTCACATTCACTGAGCATTCACTCTCTGACTCACCCATAACTTCCAGTCCTGCAAGCTTCATTCATAAGTGCCCTATATAAGTGTACCATTTTTTATTTTTTAAACTACATTTTTACTGTACTCTTTCTATGTTTAAATATATTTAGACACACAAATACTTACCATTGTGTTACAATTCCCCACAGTATCCAGAATAGTAACATACTGTACAGGTTGGTAGCCTCAGAGCAATAGCCCCTATAACATACGGCCTAGGTGTGTAGTAAGCTAGAGTCCACGTAGGTTTGTGTAAATATACTCACTCTACGTTGTCTGCACAAGGACAAAGTCACCTATAGACACATATTTCATAACATATTCTGGTAGTTAAGCGACACATGACTACATGCATTTCTTGGTTTTACCAGAAAATGACATTTAATATCACTAATCAGAGGGTCTAGCCTGTGTTTTTCAAAATTAGTGCTTCATTAGTTGAACATTTATAAAACGCTTGATTTTTAACTAGACAATCATCACATTTTTAAGCACAGCAAACAATAACTTTTTAAAATTTATATAGAAAATAAAATATTTCCTCATTGTAATTATATTAATTTTGATGTTTATAATTTCATTAAAATTAATTTTTACATCATTTAAACTGTCAAAAATATTTGTCATTTTTCTGAAATAATGGAATACTTTTTTGCAATCATTTTTTGCAATACTTTTTTTATTCCCTAAACTTCCTCGATTCTTCTAAATTAGTTTCTAATTGACCACAGTGAAGGAAGCAAGAAAAATATCCTTAATGTGCATTGAATTCTTTATGTCACATTAAGCTCTAAATAATTTTAGGAACTGCCGAAAGAATTATAATCACTTTTACTCCTTCTCAAAATCATGAGTACAACGGCTGCACAAAGCATTTAGAAGGTTTTTGGATTTGACTTCAGGGCTGAATTGTCTTTTACTTAATTACACTTTTTTCCTCTTCTCAGCAATACCAGGAGGTGTGAAGGTTTGGGGTCCTTAGTGAAAAGCAATATGCCTACCACATGCAAGGCCTCAAAAGTGATTTTCAGTGAACATATGACTGAAGTAACTAAAGGAAAACAAAATAAAGCCTATTCCCATTCTTCCAGACTCATAAGGAAAGCCTCTGAGGTGAGCATTCTGACAACAATATGCATCAAGGATTTATTCTATGTCTACTTAGGTTAGAAGACACGCACCCCAAGTGGGAACATGTGTTCAGTACTGGGAAAGCTGATCTCACTCTCTTCCACTGCAGTCAGGATATGACCCTAAGATCTGAAGTGAGTATCTTTCGTTTGGTTGAGATGTTAGCTTGAAACATGAGGGTGAACTTGCTTGCACCAAGTATTTGATATTCATTAATGTGAAGACTAACTACCATTAAATTTTCACAGACTTGAGACTGATGAGGTTATTTTGCACTTATTTGTTATTTAAAAAGAAGCAATTAGAGTACATGTGTCAGCTGACTAAATGTAAGATCAAGGTGTTTTCTTTGATCTTCGTTATATTATCCTTTTTAATATTTTACAGGGTACATTGGAAGAATTTTTTATTTTTGGTAAAATAAAACATTTGGCATTTTAACGTTTTTAAGCGTACAGGTCAGCAGCATCAAGTATGTTCACGTCGTTGTGCGACCTTCAACTATCCATCGGCAACACTTTCATTTTCCCAAACTGAAACTCTGTACCCATTAAACACTAACTGCCTGTTCCTTTTTCCTGCCAACTCCTGGCAACTACATTTTATTTTCTATTCCTATGAGTTTGACGAGTCTAAATACCTCCTTTAAGTAGAATCATACAATATTTGTCCTTTTAAGACTGGCTTATTTCACTTAGCATAATGTCCTCAAGGTTCATTCACATTATAGTGTGTGACAAAATTTCCTTTTATGTAATGTCAAATAATATTCTATTTTTTTGTGTATACCATATTTTGTTTATTCATCCATCGATGGTCTCTTGGCTTGCTTCTGTCTTTGATGGTTGTGACTAATGCTGTTATGAACATGGGTGTACAAGCATGTGTTGAAGTCCTTTCTTTCAATTCTTTTGGGCATACACCCAGAAGGGGAATTCCTGAATCACATGGTACTTCTATGTGTAAATTTCTTGAGAGACTGCTGTGGAATTTTCCACAGGGACTGTACCACTTTATATTCTCACTAGAAATGCACAAGGTTCCAATTTCTCCACATCATTGCCAACACTTGCTATTTTCTATTTTTTAATAATATCCACCTAATGGATCTGAAGTGATATAGAATTATTTCAAATATGATTTTATTCATTCTATTGTGACCAAATACAAAATTATGGAACTCAAAGTAAGTAGACATATGCAGTACAAAGTAAGCAGATACTTATTTAGGCAATTAACAGCAAAAACTTGAATCAACAAGGCTCACCTGCCCCATTGTGGGGTAATCTCTTTCCTATGGCCCAGCACACTTTCTCCAGCTGACCAAAGATTCTCTGAGTAAAATATGATCTCAGGGTAAAGATTATATCCATTTCATTGCTATAAGCCCCTTGTTAAGACTTCAGGAAAATTAAAAGATGCTTCCTGGTAGACCATTGCAACTAGACATAGGACTTCCAAGAATCATAGTAGCATTTTCCCACAGTATTCTCACACATACAGGGTAGAGATATCTTTGTTTTGAAAAAAAAATTGAGAGATATTGCTTTGGGGGCATGCAGTGAACCCCAATAAGATTTATAGAAAAATCTTGAAGGTTTTAAGAGCTGGATATTAACAAAAGCACCATCTGATTAGACTAAAAGGGACAAAGGATGTTCAAAGGGCTCCCAACTTCCAAAAAAAGAAGAAAGCTGCTGAGAGAGCTACTCAGCTACAAATGTTGCCTATTTCTAGGATAGAAAAGATGACTGTGAGGTGAAAATTGCCACAATAAAGTTAATTCTCATTTCTGATGCTAGGGCAGAAAGGACCACAGAAAGGAGACGTTTCGAATTTGTTTGGATGGTAGTCCTAGTAGTCTTTGGAGACCACCATCAAAATAGATGAAATTTTTCCTTTCATGTAAAAATGGAATGATTTCACTATAAAAAGTATGCTATATCAAATCTATTCAAATAGAATCACGACCAAGAGAATATATTCAAGAAAAAAAATTAGCTTTCTCCTAAGCACGAAGAATGGTTCCAATTTTTCTATGAATATTTGCTTGCTTCTTACTCATTCCCTTTTGCCATCTGCTAGAACTTGTACCAGGAATGTGGCAGAAGTTGCCAATGCTTAAGACAAATAGAAAAAACTCAAACTGAGACATCCTCTCCATTAAATGTAAATTTTGTGACTTGCCCAAAAAAAGGGGGGGGTGTCATTATCAGATTTATTAACAAAAAAATTTAAATATTCTACAGAACTTTTGGTTTATAGCTGCTACTAGAGAATGTAAGAATTTCTTAATTAATATTCAAAATTCAAGAACTATTCAAATCAATGTTCAACAGTTACTCTTATTAGATTTTTATGTTATGTTAAAAAAACTTTGGCTTTTAATGAACACTATATGATTAGTATAAGAAAATGGAGCTGAGTTTGCATCCTAGATCTTTCTAAACGATCTTGGATAATTATTTATATTTCTGAGATTTCATTTCCTTATCTTTGCAATTATAATAATAGTGAGATTTATATATTTTGTCTTGGTCAAATAAGTTCAGGTAGTACTGGCCCGTGGGTTTATAGAAACCCAATAAATATCAAATCTTAAAAATCATTTATGTATTTTTATATTAAAATATACCAAAACCTCTACTGTAATTATACTCTTGAGAAATTATACTTTTGGAGTTTTAACTGTTACCAAGTCAAAATATCTTTATGGTGCTTTTATTATTAGGAAACATTCAGGCACTTGCATTTCTAAATGTCCAGTATAATTTCATAATCTGGAATCAATAATCTATTGATGTTGATCACATTCAATTGATTAGCAAATATTTATTAGTTTCAACTTTGTACCAGATGGTAGGTTTAGCCCTGTGATTAGAAATATATCATTTAATCAGGTGCAAATTCTGCAAAAGTTTAATAATTTAGAATACTGTCTCATTAGCATTGCATTACTACCCTCTCTCAGCACTCATGGCACAGTTTTATTTTGCTTGTCTCCAGTATTCACATAGATTAAATATACAGAGGAATCTATGTGTCACCTATCTATTATAAAATATGCTGCATATAATACAGTAGATTGTTGAATAAGGTGCAATGAGAGCCCAGAGGAGGCCAGAGAGATGACTAAATGGCTTTATAGAAAAGGCACTATAACTCCACTAGAGCAGTAGTTCTATATGTGAGAAGCACATAGAAAGTCTGATAAGAAAACACTTGAAAGCCCAAGACGCCACTCAGATTCATCAAATAAGAATCATTTTGTATGCAGCAAGGGGGCCTGAATGACGGTATTTTTAAAATCTTCCCAAGTGATTCTTATAATACAGTTAGAATGAAGATCATTACCTTAGCAAAAGTCTAATGAGTACATAATGAACCACATAGGAGATGTTTATTACAGTATTATTTATAATTGCAACAAATTGCAAGTGAGCTAAATATCCACCGATAAGTGTATGGACAGTTCTAAGCAGAAACTGTGCCCCTCTCCCTCAAAATCCAGGAAACTCAAGTACTTTAATGTGGCTGGAATGTGGCTGGTACACATTGGGGGAGTGGAGGAATCTGAGGCTGAAAAAATTGGCACAGGCCTACATAAGGTGAAGAGTGCTGACCTACCTGGATCTCCTCTATATTCCTGATACTTTTCTCTTTCTGTAATAAATATTTTAAATAATTTACTCTTGAAATATTTCTAATGTACTGAAACATACATGTGCCCATCACTTGGATTTAAAAAACGTTTACATTTTGCTATAATGTTTTCAGTATTTCTGTTAGTTATTAAAGACTAAAGCATTAAAGCTTTCGATATTTCATGCCCTGTTCTCCGTTCTTCCCTTCTATAGGTATCCTAAGATATGTATTCTGTATATGTATTTTAATGCCTTTATTATATATGTATCTATCTGTAACAAACATTGTTTTATTTGAAAATTCATACAATATTTTACTTTTAAATTTTGCTTTTTTTTCCTTAACATTTTCCAAAGTTGTTCCATGTACATGGGTATATAGATCAAGTTCATTCTTTTTAAATGCTACGTATTTTTCCATTGTTCGAGTGTACATTAGTTGTTTTGTTTATGTGCTTAGTTTTCTCAGGGCTTTCCAAGTGTGTCTCTTGTTTTGAACCACTGTTCTAGAATATAAATATTTAATATTAAAATGGAATAAATATGTTTGGGGCATTTAGTCTTTAATTTTGTTAAATATTGCACATTTTCTTCTAAGCAGATTAATAGTGTGGGAAATGATATACCAAGCTTGAGGTTTCCTTCCAGGTGAGGAGACAGCTATCAACAGTTGACTTCTTTCCACTTCATCTCTTGCTCCTCCTCTGGGGAAATGGAAAGGATTATTTGGTGACTTTGGAAAGAGCAACTGGGTGTGCATAGCTCTGCCACCTTCCTCATTTGATTCTCTCAGGGCTTTCCCTGAATGTGTTCTTTCCTTCTGACTGATCTTGGCAACATGGGAAGGCTAAGAAAAGGCCACTGAAGAGAAAGCCTGAGTTTGCCCGCACTGTCTATGGCTGACTTGGCCGGTCCGCCTTATCCTGGGATTGATTATTAGGTGGCCCAAGGCTGTCACACATCTGGACTGTGGTCTCCAACCTATACTTTATTAATAATAATGGTGTGATTTTGGTCTTCTCTGACTGATAGATAACTCCATGTATCTTATTTAGTTCAATTCTTGGATGGGGAAATGGGATATTATTTATTACTCCTGCAAATCCAACACGATTGTACATATTTATATTCCCATCCACATTTTATAATACTACTGAGTTCCCAACATTCTTGCTCAGGCACAGATTAAGATTTACCGTGAAGCTAATAAAAGGTAAGAGCTCTACAGGGATCTTCACCTGAAATGGCCCCTTCCCAAACTCCTGTTTTCACACATTATAGGATTTTGTGAAATCTTTTGAAAGGAACATATTCTTATATTCTTTTTCACAATAAGAATTCTCAAATTTATAAATTTCAACTTTGGAACTAATATGACTTTTATTAATATCTTATCATATTAATATATTTTCTATTTTGCCAATCTGGATTTGAAATGATATCTTGGGGTGGTGCTGGTAGTGTGATTGTGGTTTTGCATCTCCCTGTTTTCTAGGGAGATTAAACATTTTGTCATATGTTCATTGGCCATTTAGGTTTTCCCTTCTGTGAATTTCTTGTTCAAAGTTTCTGTCTGCAATGAGATATCCCCTAACTCCAGTGAGGATGGCCTTCATCAAAAAGTCCCAAAAAAACAAATGCTGGCAAGAATGTAGGGAGATTGGAACAATTTTAAAATGATCCCTGAACTGATGATAAGAATGTGTATTCTGAAGCCATTGGATGAAACGTTCTGTAAATATCTATCAGGTCCATTTGGTCTATAGTGCAGAGTAAATCCATTGTTTCTTTCTTGATTTTCTGGCTGGATAATCTAACCAATGCTAAAAGTGGACTG
>CAUYSK010127660.1:0-12391 GCA_963575035.1 Avahi laniger
AAAAGACCCCAGAGAGCTCCCTCACTCCTTTCCAGAATGTGAGGACCCATCAAAAAGACATCTTATATTTTCCAGGATAAAGATTAAGCCCATCCTCCCAAGTGAGGTATCACAAGAACGGAAGAATAGGCTCCACATGTACTCACCACCAAATTGGCGCTAACTGATCAACACTATGGTGCTCACACGGTAGTAATATGCTGATTACATGTAGTGTGATATTCTAAATTGTATCCAGGACATTTATTCAGACTTTGCTGGTTTCTCTACAAAGTCTATAGTTTAATTAATAGTAATGCACTGATATTAATTTCATAATTTCACAAATGTATCATAATTACTATAAGACATTAACATTAGAGAAACTGCACAATGGATATATGGGAACTCTCTATACTATTTTTGTGAATTTTCTGTAAATCTAAAAATATTCAAAAGTATAAAGTTATTAAAATTACAAAGAAATAAAGCAATTTAGATATGAAAATATGATAGCTGTAGAAATTTTTACCTTTGGATTGAATTTATTTAAAATGTTTTGAGATGTGAAGCTTTTGCTACTGATTCCCTGTTAGCCTGGCCAATAATTAAATATATATATTTTATATATTTATACATTAATTTTTAATATATTACATATTTGACTGTTTTTAAAAATAACTTACACTTCTCATTAAACCAGGCTGGATTTAGACTGAATTAACAAAGTGCACATTGTACTTAATGCTGCACCAGAGCAGTTTCTGCACCTCTTCCTAGGACCCTTTAGCTGAGAGGCACATTTTCTCATTTAAGAAACAACCCGTGTCAGGTGTATGTAATTAAAGGCCCCAGAGGAGTGTCATTTCTGAGTGAACCCACCATATGGCTACAATGTCTTACAAATGCTTCATGATTGGTTTATACAGTCATTTTTCTTGAGTCCAAAATTCTATTTGAGAACAGAAATTTACCATGTTTACTAGTGAACATTCAGTATTCTTTTGTTATTTTATTTTACAAAGTTATAATTTCTTCAAATAAAAAGAAAATCTCTTAGCTAAAGTTCTGATGTAAAAAATTCAAAGTAGAAATTTCAGTTCACAATTGTTATTTGCATCCAGTCTTAAGCCTTCTAACTGGTCTCTCTCCCCCTCTTTTGTTGAGCTTCTTCTTCCTACAGGTAGATCCATTTTGCTTTACCAGGGTGGTCAGTCTGAGTTATAAATGTGAATCCATCAGTGCCCTTGGTACATGGCTACTTACTGTTTATATGTTAAGTCCAAACTTCTCACCATATCATAGCAAGTTCTCCTTGTTATGGTAACTACTAACCCTGTAGACACTGAAAAAAGAAGAACCAGCCCTTCCCATTGTAATAAGTTATGTTCTAATATTACTACTTATTTCCTAAACATACTGCACAACTGTATGTCTTTCCTCTTGCAGTTACTTCTGCATTTTTCCCTTCTTTAACTGATAAGTCCCTAATTATATTTCAATATTCAATTGAGGTATCCTCTCTTTTAGAGAATTTTCCTTAACACTCCTCCAACCGTCCTCCTGCTGCTTCAAGCAAGCATTGCTTCACTTTTTATGCTTCCAAATCTCCATTGGACATGCCACTATTCTAATGTGCACCACACTTCCTTTTTACTCTTCAGTATGCAAGTATTTGTCTTTCCACTGATCAGTAAGCTGCTGTCTGATTCATTTTTGTATCTCCAGGGAGGAGTACAGGACCTGGTATACAGAAGAGATTCCAAACTCTATTGAGCTATTCTAAACAGAAATTTCTGTTCATTTATTCTACAATAAATATTCTGCTCCCCAAGAGATATTCTAATTACCCAGAGACACAATATATCTTCATGGGTAGAGTTAAGCATTGCCCCTCTTCATATACATTCTCTCTATAATCAGCCATGTTACAGATCCACATTCCCTGTTGATTTTCTCTACTAAGTATCAATCTCATATTTTTTATTTCTTCCTGAATGTCCAACAGGCATCTTAAATATAATCCATTTTTTAGAATTCTTCCATAGTACTTGCTTAAAGGAAAATGCCATTCGTCTATGTTCTAGGATCCATGCTAGAAGCTGAGCATACAAAATCGAGTAAAATCAATCCCTGAACTCAGGAAGCTTATTGTCTGATAAAACATTAGATAGAGGGAGCCATATTTACTGTGGTAGAGCCAAGCACCAGATGCTGCTGGATAACAGGGCAGAGCTCCTGCATCATGGGAGGTTTTCCTGAGAAGATGACACTGGAGCTGGGATTTGAAGGATGAATGAAAATTATGCTGGTGAAGAAGGACATGAAGAGCATCGCAGTTGGAAAGAGAATCCACTGAGAAGGGTAGTGTATCAAAGTGGTGATGGCAGGAGGTAGCTCAATACGTTGGAAGATCGTAAAGCAGATGATGTCAGGGGTGAAGGACCCATATGAGCATATGGAGGGATATTTGGTCAGTGATAAACCTTGAAGGCCCTCGTGACTATGTTTACGTATTTGAATTTTAGGCTAAAGGTAATCAGGAGGGTACTGAAAAATTTTAATCACAATTATGTATGAGAAAGGTCTCAACAGATGCTGAGAGGAGGATGAAAAGAAGGGGGAATAAGGTGGAGAGAAGAAAGATTACTTATGTGACCGTTACAACTATATAGGCAAGAAGAAATTAGGGTATGAATAAAAGAAGTGAAAATAGGCATAGAAAGTAGAGAAATTAACCAAAGGTAGAACTTGATGACTAGCAAGTGTGTGCATGGCAAGTGTCTAAGATGACTTCCAGATTTCTCATTTGGAAAGCCAGGCACTGGTGGTGCTATTTCAAAAGACAGAGGATACAGGAGGAGAAGCAGGTTTGAGGAAGATGATGAGTTAGATTTTGAACACGTCTCGATTAAGCTCCTATGGTCATTCGAGTAGAAAATGTAGTTGTATACTTTGTAGCCTTGGCAAAGCCATCCAATTAAAAGTAACTCATTGGGAAACTATGCTTGTAGATAAGATCACTCAAAGTTAAAAGGAAAGGAAAACAGCTAAGGATGTATACCTGATGAACACCAAGATTTAAGGAAACAGACGAAAAAGAGGTACACTAAATGCTGAATGAGAAGGCACAAACAGAAAGTAAGAGAAGATCAGGGGAGTGTAGTAGAATTGTTAACAGAAACATACATAGAAGAAGAGCAATTTTGAAAATGAAGATGTGTAATCAACAGTTTCAGAGTCCACAGAGAAGTAAAGCAAGTTAAGGTGAAAACTATTCTCCCCTGACATATTTTAACTATTTTCTTGGTTTATATAAAAAGCTTTTAGGGGTATTATTCAAATTTTGAGATTGGCTTTAATATGGTAGGTATAATGGTCTTTATGACTAAAGAAGGGATTAACTTTATTACTTTTCCCAACTTGCCATAATTGAGAAGATCTAGTCATCAGAAATGTTTAGTATTCCAGTGTTGGTATGTGAGAAACAACATGATAATTCTCAATCCTGATTCTTATGTATTATGTATTAAAAAGTTCTCTGCAGATGTGGAGAAAAGGACTTATACAATTCAAAACATTCTAACACTAGAATAACCCCCCTTTTATTATAACCACACTTCAGTCAGGTATGCAGTTAAGAAACTGTATTCTAGACCTAAAGATAGTATTAACTATTTGTATACATGGAAAATCATTTACTTTCTTGGGACGTTTTTGTTAATAGGTATGTTTATGTGATTGAGCTCATATGAATGGACTGAGATAAGCCACGGCCTGGAAGAGCTAACCATGTTTTTTATTGATCTTCTATACAGAATATTCATCAGGTACAAATATCCTTGCTTAGAGTTTGTGTCCCACTCTTGGTAGAAATGGGCCCTTTTGCCAAGACCTTTTATACCTCCTACTCTCCAAGTACTTATTTCATTTTTGCTTCACTTTTCTCCCCACTGTATATATTAGTCATAACTTCTTCTTCCTCAGTAATTCCAAACTATATTTTACAAACCTCTATTGTAGCATTTATCACATTTACCCTAATTACAAGATGATGTGGTCCTTGAGGCATGGGCTTTAGTTACATTTAAATGTGTATCCCAAACATATAGCACATGTCTGACACAAACAATTGTTCAGTAAATGCACAGGAATTATTCAAACAAAGGAGTCAGTGATATATAGTGTCTTTTGATCAGCTGGGAGAGAAATTTCTAGTTTAATTTGTCCCAAACTCTGAATGAAACTGAATGTCTATGGGTCTATCATTGTACACAGAGTAGTGAGGGCTCACATTGCTCAGCAATCTATAAATGGTTTACAAAGGGGTTTCTATTTAATTAAATGGTGTGGTGGGATTGCTGACAATGAGATCCTGGAGGGCAGCCAGTCTACTCACTTTGAGCAAAGCATAGTACAGCATAACTCTTCTAGGGAGGATATACAGGGAGATGGATGACAGAATACCTGAGTAACTTCTGGCTGATAGGCCCAAAGGCAGCAGGAGGAATGCTTTTTTAAGTGCCTGCTACAGCCCAATTATAAGCAGGACAGGACCACTGTGCACAAAGAGAGCAATGGTTGAAAGCTGACTTACCTAGGGAGGGTCTGACAGGCACTAAGACAAAACCCAAATCTCAGAATGAGATCTGCCAGACCAAGCAAAGCCAGCCTTGTCATGCATGTGGTATTTTGAGATTGCTCATTTCCTGGTCAATTCTATGGGACCTTAGATTGAATTTTCATGTGCTGTTGTTTTCTTTTCAGTTTTCAACCAACCTCAGTATATACTTTGAGGGAAGGTCATATGCTAGAACTTTTGAACCCTAAGTCAGGATATAAGTCATTTCTCTGTGCAATATGGCATTTGAAAAATATAGTTTGGACATAGAACACAAGTTCATTAGGCATATTTTAATAGTGTTTGAAGATATCAGGTATTCTCAAAATCCGATGGAGGGGTGTCTCTTTCTATTATAGCATTGTGCATTGTTGTGCCTGTATTAAACTGCTTAATAAACATTTATGGATGATGGTTTATTGATCTCTTTTATAAGCCATTACATAAATGGATAATAAACTTTATCTACAGTGTTATTTTCAAATAAACAATGGCACACTGAATATCTATGCAACATGAGATATAAAATAGATGAAAAATAATTTATTAACTTCAAATTCTTGACCCTTTCATCTATTAGAATTTTATTTGCCAATAACGTAACATAATATGACCTCATCTCTTCTCATAGGTATTCTCATATACCTCAGGTATAGTTTGACTTTAATTGGAAATCTAGTTAGAAGTACATAGTTCCTGAGGTATTTGTAATTACATATGATAAGCTTAGCTCCCCCTTATCAGGGGCATTCTAGTTAATCAAAATATCAATTAATCCTTCTTGTACAGAGAATTTGTAATGATGATAAAGGAAGTTTCTATAAAAATATTTAAAACATAAATCACCATATACCAATGAAATCCTTACAGAAATAAACGGTGAAATCATTTAACACAGCCTGGGCATCTACCATATGCAAAAGACTGTAAGTGCAGGGAAAATGTAAGACTGTCAAGAGACTACATAGTCTCAACACTTAGGAGAGGAAAAAAAAGGCTGAGGAGATAAATAACTATGATATAAGATATAATGGGACATAAAATATTGTACTAATTGAACAAAAAGAAGTTAAGTTACAATGATTATTTGAAATAGTATAATTAGAAATTTGGAAACCATTATTGGTTGAACAAACTTTTTCAAAGCAATGCATATGATTTTATGGTAAAATCTAAATAAAATATGAGGCTTGTTTTCATTCCTCAGAGATGAATTTCTCTTATAAGGTTCATTTTAATAAATAGAATCCCTATAATATAGTCCTGATGCTCTAGAATTCCAAAACATGGTGGGCAAATCTCTGTATAGAAAATAAAATTTATGGAATATTACATTATCCTAATTTACTGAGTATTAACCCTGAAACTTGTCCCACATGCAGGTAGTTTAAAGGGGAAAAAAAAAACTACTTAACACAGGAAATAGCAAATATGGGAAACTCAGTAACTTAAGACTGGAATTTATGGAAAATATTAAAAGCGACTAATACCCTAGAGCAGCATACTTAGAGACATATGGCAACAGAATAAGATTTAGTTCAGGAAGCGTTCCTTACCAGTATCTCCCATTTCTATGTATCTCAACCACCACTTTGTGAAAAAAAAGTACCACCTGGTGCTAACACACTTGCCCTTTGAGTCTAAGATCCATGGAAGTTCAGCACTAAAAACCAAACAAGGAACATTTTCTTTTTGTTATTTTCAGAGAGCGGTGATAATTCTATCTCTTTCTAAGTGCTACTCAGCTGCAGATAAAGACCATTTTAGATCAGGGGACTAATAATTATTATTTCTAATCTCTTGACAGCCCTGCCTGTGGCTAAAATGACTGGCAGAACTCACTTTCTGGCTGCAAGATAGGAGATTCTCACACCTGTCTACACTCAAGCTGTGCCACATGACAACTCAAGATCTTGAAGCAATCTGGAAAACATATTTGATAAAGCAGATGTTTTTCTTTGTGATATGAAACACCCAGAAACTTCAAAATATCTTCAAGTTAAGATAGCTTCTCAAAGTGTGAACCCCTGACCTCCCCTCTCAGAATTATTTGGAGGACTTGCTAAAAATACTTGTTTTTAGGTTCCATCTCATTTCTACTAATATAAGGCACTCTACAGATGGAGACCAGGAAACCAAATTTTATTTGCTTCATAGGTTTAAGTTTGAGAATCACTTATCTAAATTTGGGGATGTCCCATGGAAAAATCAAAAACAAATAGAAAATAATTGGAAAATTCAAGTAGTATGATAACTAAAGATATAATCAATTATATGCCAACAGCAATCAGTTAACACTTCTTGAGTATTTACGACATTTATTTTTCATATAGAAATGTCCCCCGAAGTACATTGCATGTAAATCATGTTGAAAAGGGCTCCACGGAAAACTCATGTTTATGAAATAAAGTCATTATTAGACTAAAGGAACATAATAGAGGGTTTCTACACATAAACATGATAAATTACTATATTAGAGCCTTGGAGCCTGAGCATATGAAAAGAAAATATAGCAATAATACAATACTATACACAAACTGACTCTGAAACAGCCAGAGCTCGCCTGCCAAACCCCATCTCTCTCTCTCAATATCTTACTTTTTACACCTATTTTGGAGCCATCAGCTCCTAGGAGTAGTATATATTATAACTATTGCCTGCTAGGATTTTGTGGTTGATTTGTAAAAAGCATATGGAGCATTGTATTGTTATACTTACAGTGTTTATAAACTACTTTTTAAAATTAAGAATTTCAAACTATTCAAACTATCCAGGAATAAATTTCCCCACTCTAAGAAACAGGAATGGGAACAGGTGAACATTTCATCATCTCACCACATTTCAGCAAAACCACACTAGGTAAATGCTTCCCAGATAATGGAAATTTAACAAGAGCCTGTGCACCTGAATTTGTCTTCAAACTTAAGATCTAAAAATGCACTCAGGTGACTAGTTATAAGGATCAAAGAGAATACATTCACCCTGAAGTTTCAAGTAGAATCTGCATACATAAATATTTTGTTCTTCAGTAAGAATAAAGAGAAAAATAAAAATAGCAACAACACAGAGCATATGAAAGATTTTATAATAAAAAATAAGGGAAGTTGAATAGGATATGCTTGCTATAGGAAAAGGTTCTACTAAAAAAAAACAAAAGACAAATTTAGATTACATAAGTTTTGTGCTCGCAGTGAAATATAGGAAACAATACAGTCTTCAAAATAAGACTCAAAACTTAGATTTAAAATAGAGTTGCCACCACATGTACTCACCATCAAATTGGTATTAACTGATCAACACACAAGTGTACATATAAGAATAACATCTATTGGATGTCGGGCAGTGGGGAGAGGGAAGGAGGGGACAGGTATTTGCATACACAAAGAGTGCAATGCGTACCATCCAAGGGAGGGACATGCTTGAAACTCGGACTTGGGGGAGAGCGGGGAGGCAAGGGCAATATACGGAATCTAAACATCTGTACCCCCATAATATGCTGAAATAAAAAAAAATAAAATAGAGTTGCCAGCAATAAAAAATAATTCAGGGAAGCCAAAAAAAGAGGGGGGGCAAATTAAAAGTTCATATTGGTTATATTAAGAGGAAGTTTCTTTATCAGAGAAAATTAAATCAATAAATAAAAATTCAGTGAATATTTAAGAAAATAGAGGATAAAAACTTAAGAATTGCACTTTTTGTAGGATATAAACACACTCCTCTCAGTCTTTGAGAAATCAATTGTAACAAACATAAATAAGGAAAAAGATCAAGGTATAATGTGAGGTATTTTATTTTACAGCTGTCTTGACATGCTCTAGACTAGGGATCAGCAAACCAAGTTCAAATCTGGCTTGACACATGTCTTTGTAAATAAAGTTTTATTAGAACATGGCTTCACCCACTTACTTACCCACTGTCTATGGCCGCCTGCATGTTACAATGGCAGAGATGAGTAGTTGTGACACAGACCACATAAACTCCAAAGCTTAAAATATTTACTATCTGGTTCTATATGGAAAATGTTCCTGAACTCTACCCTAGACCACTGGACATACCTAACATAGAAAGGTTACTAAAACAGTAGATCCCTAAGTTTTCGTGGCTTGTATGTATATGCATTTTCTATTATACATATGTCTTACAAAGCCATCTAAGGTGTGTTACCTCTTTCTCATCAGGTTTATTCAGCATGATATCACATATGTAGTAGATAAGTATGATCTCCTTCTGGATAGTGACAAAGATCTCTTTGAAATTGACACATAGAGTGGAAGAGTTGATATTTCTCTGAGGTAAAACAATAAAAGTAAACAGCTGTTTCTGTCAGGTAAAAGAAAATTGCCTCAGGTAGATTTATTTTCTAATTAATATAGAGAAAAAATGCATTTGCAAATAAAGAGAACAGCTTCAACTGGTTTTAATAAAATTTGTGATAAGCTATCATCATTCTTTAAAATCCATTTGTTTTCTGCACAGGACAAATGGGCATATTTGATGAAAATGTTTAAGGAATCACCACCATCTGCAAAGTTTTTGATGAAAATACTTGTAGAGATGTAAATAGTTTTGAGTAGATTATTGTGATAATATGGGTTACTGCAGGGGCTAATGTCAGCAAGATGACAGAATAGGAAGCCCCAGACTTTCCTCTTCCCTATGGAGAGAAGAGCTCAATGCCAATACACAGACCAATCCCTTTGTGAGAAATCCAAAAACCAGTTCAGAGGCTCCTGCACCTAAGGCAAACATGGAACCATCCACATTAAACCAGTAGGAAAATTCATGGAACTTACTCTGCATAGTCCCTCCCAAAACATCATGTGGCATTTGGGAAACTGTTGACTTTTGGTTTATTGCTGGGGAAGGATAGAGAAGACTGAACCATCCATCCAACATACTAATTTTGGCAGGGGTGGGTGGGGGAAGATGAAATGTTAGATGAGAAACTAACTTGTCTTCCCAGAATTTAAGCATTAACAGGAAATAGTGCCAGGTGGAGTGACACTGAAAATAAAGGCAATGGTTTGGACCAATACATACTCATCACATTTCCTTTCCCTGGCTCAGCACAGAATGAGAAGGAAAAAACACTAGACTCCCACCTTCAACCTGGGGAAGGAAAGAGTTGAAGCATACATTCAATATTTTGGCTTTTGGGAGGAAGGGAGCTGCCAAAGGGCTAGTTTCTGTCTCATCTGTCTCAGAGCACTGATGGAACCCAGCATATTCTAGATGCCTAGGAGCCACTGAGAACAAAAGAAATCCAGCCAGTTTAAAGTCGCTCTAGCAAACTCACAGTATAGCAAACAGAAGCCAATATAACTCAGCAGTCTCTACTTCATCAGACAAAGAGAAGAGTGGAGTGGACATTGAACATTCTGAATTTTAGAGGGACTGCTTGAGGAACTGATTTCTGTCTTATCCAACTCTGAGTCCTGACAGGACCTTGCATACTCTAGAATCCCAGGAATCCCTGAGAATAAAAGAGAGCTGGGTGGCTTATGGCAACTTTAGTCAACGTGCAGTACCACAGACCACAGAGGCAGTGAGAGATTATGAGCTCCTAAAATTACAGCAAATTCCCATAATTAGGAAATCATATATGCAAGTCCAGAGAACACCTATCCATAGTAGAGGTTTGAAGGGCCCCTAGGATCTCTAGCTAGACTGACTGGTGAAGATCTTTTCCTGTATGAAGCCAGTCTATAAAGACAGAAAGGTGGCTGCTTTTCAAATATATATGGATCCCAACACAAAGTTAAAAGTCACATACAAAAAATTAAAAAATGTAGCCAATCAAGGCAACAAAATAAACTTCCAGAAACCAACCCTGAAGAAAAGAAGGTATATGAATCACTTAAGAAAGTACTCAATAGAACTGTCATAAAGTACTCAGTAAACTCAGAAAGCTGTGCATGAACAAAATTAGAATATCAATGAAGAGATAGAATATATGCAAAAAAAGGAAACAAATAGAAATTTTGGAACTTAAGAATAAAATAACTGAATTGATTATGTCACTAGAAAGATTCAACTGCAAACTCAATTAAACAGCACCAAAAAAAAAATCAGTGAACCTTAAGACAGGCATTTGGAATTATCCAGTGAGAGGAACAAAAAATAAAAAGAATGAAAAAGAAAGGATGAGGGGCTTATGGGATATCATCAAGCATACCAATATACTCATTACAGAAATCCTAGAATTAGAAGAGAGAAAGAAAGTGGTAAAAAGCTTATTTAAAGAAATAATGGCTGAAAACTTCCAAATTTTGGGAAGGAACAAAACACTTATCTTTAAGAAGCCCTACGGACTACAACCAGGAGAAATCCAAACAAGTCCATACTGAGAAATACTGTAATTATATCGTAAAAGGTCAAAGACAAAGACAATTTGGAAAGTAGTGAGAGAAAAGCAATTTATCACATACAAGGAGCTCCATAAGACTATCAGAAGATTTTCTAGCAGAAATCTTGTAGACTAGAAAGCAATGTGATTATATATTCAAAGTGCTAAACAACAACAACAAAACCCTGCCAACCAGGGTTTAACAGATGAAGAGAATAGCTTCAATTGGAGACATTTTTTAATAAAACTGCCAATCGTATTTCAGTTGTCTTCATGTGGCTATCCAATTTTCCCAACACCATTTATTAAATAAGGATACTTTTCCTCAATGTATGTTTTTGTCTGCTTTGGCAAAGATTAGATGGCTATATGAGGATAGTTTTATATCTAGGTTCTCAGTTCTGTTCCATTGGTCTATGTTTCTGTTCTTGTGCTGGTACCATGCTGTTTTAGTAACTATAGCCTTGTAGTATAGCTTGAAATCTGATAAATTGATGCCTCTCAATTTGTTATTTTTACTTAAGATTTCTTTTGCTATACAGGGTCATCTCTGGTTTCATATGAAGCATAGAATTATTTTTCTAGATCTGTGAAAAATGATGTTGGTATTTTAATAGGGATTGCATTGCATCTATAGATCACTTTGGGTAGTATGGACATTTTAACAATGCTGATTCTGCCCACCCATGAGCATGATATGGTTTTCCATATGTTTACCTCCTCTGCTATTTCCTTCCTAAGTGTTTCATATTTCTCCCTATAGAGGTCTTTTACCTCCTTATTTAAATGTACTTCTAAGTTCACACCTCTCACCTTTCACAAAAATCAACTCATGATGGATAACAGACTTAACCCTAAAGCATGAAACTATAAGAATGCTAGAAGAAAATGTTGGAAAAAAACTTATATACATTGGCCTGGGGAAAGAATTTACGAAGAAGACCCCAAAGGCAATCACAGCAACAACAAAAATAAATAAATGGGACCTGATCAAATTAAAAACCTCTGTACAGCCAAGGAAACTATCATGAAAGCCAACAGACAACTTACAGAATAGGAGAAAATATTCACATGCTACACATCCAATAAAGGGCTAATAACTAGAATCTATATAGAAATAAGGAAAATCAGCAAGAAAAAAATCAAACAACCACATTAAAGAGTGGGCAAAGCACATGGACAGAAATTTTTCAAAAGAAGATAGACTAATGGCCTACCCACGTATAAAAAAATGATCAACATCTCTAATCATCAGGGAAATGTAAATCAAAAGCACGGCAAGATATCACTTAATTCCAGTGAGAATGGCTTTTATCAAAATGTCCTAAAACAACAAATGTTGGTGTAGATGTAGAAAAATAAGAATAATGCAGGTGGGACTGCAAACTAGTCCAACCTCTATGGAAAGTAATATGGAGATATCTCAAAGAGCTACAAGTAGAACT